>JARYGA010001942.1:0-69329 GCA_030545235.1 Helianthus tuberosus
AAACATTGAATCTGGTCTGAAGGTGCCATGCGGCCCGCTTTAGATTCATGCAAACACAATGCGGGCCGCTTGGGCCCTCTGATCTGCACATATGTTTCAAAAATGACAGTTTAGGTCCCTGCACGTGTTTAAGGCCATTTCCGACACTTCTAAGGCCCGTAAAGCCAACTTTAAGGCCCTAAAATGATGCCTAAACATTGTGGACTTGAAACATGTTCAAAAATATGTCGGATGATGGTTCGTTTGGTCGTACGAACGCGATGTTCGCTTAATTACGACGGAATGCGCATAAGCGCGAAAAACGATCCAAATGACGTGACGAATGGATTTTTCTTATGGCGAACACTAAAATATAATGTAGTCATGCTTACATAAATTTTTGGGTGTCCGGATGTATTCAGAACGTAAGTTATGCGCGAAAATGCAAACTTGTGCACTTTTTGACACTTTTAGTCCCTGAATGACCCAAAAGTTTATTTTAGCACACCGAACCCCTCAAAGCCTATTTCTAAGCTATATAAAGGATATTTAAGGTGTGTTTAACTTATGGTCATGTTCCGGAATGTCTGTTACAGTTCAAATTGGCATACTTTCGCAGTTTGTCAACTTTAGTCCCTGTAAGCGATTTAACTTGATTTTGCCATACCAAAGCCTTCAAAACTTATTTCTAAGTTATGTAAAGGTTATTTAAGGTATGTTAAGCCAATGTCACTATTCCGGAGTGTTTGTTTCATTAAACTGGTTATATTTACGCATCGGTGCGCGTATAACCTTCCAGAAAGTGATTTAGAGTTTGAAATTGAACAAGAATTGATATGTGCAAATGATACACATATTTTTACAAATACCAAGTATGAAATACAATATTTCATTGCTTTGGTATTTGTTTGATGGCCGTGAAGGCACAGGTGTTACACTAGGCATGGAGCGCCAACTTCTATTATCTCTGATCGTGATCCGCGTTTCATATCTGATTTATGGCAGTCGATGCATAAATCATTCGGCTCGTGTCTTGATATGAGCACTGCTTATCACCCGCAGACGGATGGTCAAAGCGAGCGAATCATCCAAACACTCGAAGACATGCTGCGGGCGTGTGTGATTGATTTTGGTAAAGGCTGGGAGAAACATTTGCCGTTGATCGAGTTTTCTTACAACAATAGTTACCATACCAATATTAAGCCAGCTCCATTCGAAGCATTGTACGGACGAAAGTGTCGTTCACCTCTCTGTTGGGCTGAGGTGGGTGACAGCCAGATCACAGGTCCTGAGCTTGTCCTTGAAACTTCAGAAAAGATTGTTCAGATCAGGAATCGTATGGCGGTAGCACGTGATCGTCAGAAAAGCAACGCCGATAAGCGTAGAAAACCTTTGGAGTTCGAAGTTAATGATCATTTCATGTTGAAAGTTTCGCCATGGAAGGGTGTCGTACGCTTTAGGAAACGCAGCAAGCTTAATCCACGTTACGTTGGGCCATTCAAAATCCTGGAGCGGATTGGTAAGGTGGCTTACAAGCTTGAGTTACCTGCTGAGTTGGGTAATGTTCATGATGTCTTTCACGTTTAGCAATTGAAGAAGTGTTTGTCTGATGAAACACTGGTTGTGCCATTTCAAGAGCTGAAGATCGACGACAAGTTGCAGTTTATCGAAGAGCCTATAGAGATCATGGACCGGGAGGTCAAGGTGCGTAAGCATTGTCGCATTCCAATTGTGAGAGTTCGTTGGAACTCAAGGCGTGGACCGGAGTTCACGTGGGAACGCGAGGATCAGATGAAGCTCAAGTATCCACATTTATTCCCATAGGACAAGTCCAAGCCTGGTGAACCTGAGAGGATACAATGGGACTGAAGGGGCTGTAGGACTCTTGCGATGGTTTGAGAAGGCATAGTCGGTATTTGCTATATGTAAGTGTCCTGCTGGGGACATAGTGAAGTATGCCACAGGCACACTCGAGGATGGTGCCCTGACATGGTGGAATGCCCAGGTTCAGCTGTTGGGTATCGAGGTGGCGAACGCCACTACTTGGGATGACTTTAAGGAATTGATCAGGGAGGAGTATTGTCCTCGCGATGAGATCCAGAAATTGGAGAACGAGTATTATGACCTGAAAATGGTGGGATCTGAGATTGAAGCATACGTGAAGTGGTCGTATGAGTTGGCTGACATGTGCCCGAATTTGTCCCGACCTATGTCTCGAAGAATTGAGTTGTTCATCTAGGGATTACCTCCACGAGTGAAGGGTTTGGTTACTGCAGCAAATCTCAACAACTTGACACAGATTGTCCGTTTGGCTCACAAGATCGTTGATCATGAGGTGGAGAGTAATTCACTACCACCACGTGTTTCTGCTACTGCTACTACTGCCGCTACTACAGCCACTACCCACGCCACTGACAGCAAGCGTAAGTGGAACAATGTGGACAAGGCGTCCAATTCGGTGTAGTCACAGAAAAGGCCGGACACCGGCAGCAATCGTAGTTTCAGCCAGTCGTCTTCGGTGAATCAGAATCAGGGCTCTTATGTTGGGAAGAAGCCGCAGTGGAACAAGTGTGGCTATCATCATTATGGGCAGTGTGTCCAGGCTTGCCGTAGGTGCGAGAAAGTGGGCCATGAGGCCAAGGACTGTAGAGCCCCACAGCCAAAGCAGCAGCAGCAGCAAAACCAACAGTACCAGCGACAACAAAGGCAGCAACCCCATCAGAATCAGGGTTTCAAGAAAGGGTGATATCAGCATGGGGATGAGGGCCACTTTAAGCGGGATTGCCCTCAGTTGAATCAGAACGCCAACGACAATAACCGCCAGAATAACAACGGCAATGCTGGAAACAACAACAACAACAGAAACAATGGGGGCTACGGTGCTCGCGAAAGGGTATTCACAATCGGTGCTGGGGATGCTAGGAATGACGGCAATGTCGTGACTGGTACGTTTTCTGTGAATAACCTTATTGCTTCAGTGTTATTTGATTCTGGTGCCGATTGGAGTTATGTGTCCCTAGAGTTTAGTCAGCGGTTAGGGTTGACCCCAACACCTTTAGAAGTTAAGCAAGTAGTAGAACTAGCTGATGGTAAGACGATAGAAGCTTCACATGTCCTTTTTGGGTGTAAACTAGATCTCGTGGGTCAAGTGTTTGATATTGACCTCCTTCCTGTTACCCTCGGTAGTTTTGACGTAGTGGTTGGTATGGATTGGCTGTCTAAGCACCAAGCTGAGATTTTGTGTAAGGAAAAGATTGTGCGTATCCCTCTCCTTGATGGAGAGTCATTATCAGTTCAAGGGCATCGTAGCGGGACGATGGTTGGTATTATCTTGGCTATGCATGCGCATAAGTGTCTACGAAAGGGGTATCCTGCAATTCTAGCATTAGTTACTAATGCTCCGTCTGAAGAGAGAAAGATCGAGGATCTGCCAGTGGTATGTGAATTTGCCGATGTATTTCCTGAGGAACTTCCTGGTTTACCTCCTCACCGTCAAGTGGAATTTCAGATTGATCTTGCACCAGGAGAAGCCCCAATTGCTCTTGCTCCTTATCGTCTAGCACCTGGAGAGTTGCAAGAGCTGTCTAACCAGCTGCAAGAGTTATTGGACAGAGGCTTTATTAGACCCAGTTCTTCGCCTTGGGGAGCCCCAGTTTTTTTTGTAAAGAAGAAAGACGGGTCCTTTCGCATGTGCATTGATTATCGGGAACTCAACAAAGTGACTATCAAGAACCGTTACCCATTGCCACGCATCGACGACTTGTTTGACCAGTTGCAAGGGTCAAGCTTTTATTCGAAGATCGACTTAAGATCAGGCTATCACCAGGTGAGAGTCCGAGAGGAGGATGTTTCGAAAATGGTTTTTCGAACGCGCTATGGGCACTATGAGTTCTTAGTTATGCCGTTTGGGCTGACGAATGCACCAGCGGTCTTCATGGATCTCATGAACCGTGTATGCAAACCATATCTCGACGACTTCGTTATAGTATTCATCGATGACATTTTGATTTACTCGAAGAGCAAGGAACATCACGAGCGGCACCTACGACTTATCTTGGAGCTCCTGAGGAAGGAGCAGCTTTACGCAAAATTCTCTAAGTGTGACTTCTGGATTCGGGAGGTACACTTCCTTGGGCACATTGTTAACGAATTGGGGATACATGTAGATCCTGCAAAGGTGGATGCTGTTAAGAATTGGGCAGCACCAAAGACTCCTTCTGAGGTACGATAATTTCTTGGTCTTGCTAGGTATTATCAAAGATTTATCAAAGACTTTTCGAAGATTGCTCAACCTCTTACTTCATTGACACAGAAAAGCGTCGTATACTCTTGGGGAACGAAACAAGAAGAGGCTTTCCAACTATTGAAACAGAAACTCTGCAGTGCGCCAATTTTGTCTCTACCTGAAGGTACCGAAGATTTCGCGGTATACTGTGATGCATCTATTTAGGGTCTCAGCTGCATGTTGATGCAACGCAACAAGGTGATAGCTTACTCCTCTCGCCAGTTGAAGGTTCACGAGAGGAATTATACGACACACGATTTGGAGTTGGGAGATGTAGGATTTGCACTCAAGATCTGGAGGCATTACCTATACGGTACTAAATGCACTATTTATACCGACCACAGGAGCCTTCAGCATATTTTCGAACAGAAGGACTTGAATATGCGACAGCGTCGCTGGGTGGAACTTTTAAACGATTAGGACTGTGCAATCAAGTATCATCTGGGTAAGGCTAACGTTGTAGCAAACGCACTTTGCAGAAAGGAATCGAAACCTAAACCTGTTCGCGCTTTGCAGCTCACCATTAATTCTAACCTGCCTGATCTGATCCGTTCAGCTCAGCTCAGGCCGAGGCATTGAAAGAAGAAAACTATGAAGCTGAGTACTTACGGGGTATGGAGAAACAACTTGTAAAGAAGTCGGATGGTATTTACTACTTCATGGAGCGTGTATGGATTCCTGTATTTGGCAACCTTAGAGAACTTGTAATGGATGAAGCACACAAGTCTCGATATTCTGTTCACCCAGGGTCAGATAAGATGTATCAGGATCTCAAAGTTATGTATTGGTGGCCGAAGATGAAAGCTCACATCGCGACTTTCGTGAGTAAGTGTTTGACCTGCTCGAAGGTTAAACTGGAATATCAGAAACCGTCTGGATTGCTGCAACAACCAGAGATACCCATGTGGAAATGGGAGCAGATTGCTATGGATTTTGTCACATGGCTACCGAGAACTCAGGCCGGAAACGATACTATTTGGGTGATTGTTGACCGTCTCACGAAGTCAGCGCATTTTCTAGCGATTAAAGAAACAGATAAGTTCTCACAGCTTGCGGCAGTTTATTTAAAAGAAGTGATTTCTAGGCATGGAGCGCCAACTTCTATTATCTCTGATCGTGATCCACGTTTCATATCTGATTTATGGCAGTCGATGCATAAATCATTCGGCTCGCGTCTTGATATGAGCACTGCTTATCACCCATAGACGGATGGTCAAAGCGAGCGAACCATCCAGACACTCGTAGACATGCTGCGGGCGTGTGTGATTGATTTTGGTAAAGGCTGGGAGAAACATTTGCCATTGATCGAGTTTTCTTACAACAATAGTTACCATACCAGTATTAAGGCACCTCCATTCGAAGCGTTGTACGGACGAAAGTGTCGTTCACCTCTCTGTTGGGCTGAGGTGGGTAACAGCCAGATCACAAGTCCTGAGCTTGTCCTTGAAACTTCAGAAAAGATTGTTCAGATCAGGAATCGTATGGCGGCAGCACGTGATCGTCAGAAAAGCTATGCCGATAAGCGTAGAAAACCTTTGGAGTTCGAAGTTAATGATCATGTCATGTTGAAAGTTTCGCCGTGGAAGGGTGTCATACGCTTTGGGAAACGCGGCAAGCTTAATCCACGTTACGTTGGGCCATTCAAAATCCTTGAGCGGATTGGTAAGGTGGCTTACAAGCTTGAGTTACCTACTGAGTTGGGTAATGTTCATGATGTCTTTCACGTTTCGCAATTGAAGAAGTGTTTGTCCGATGAAACATTGGTTGTGCCATTTCATGGACCGGGAGGTCAAGGTGCCTAAGCATTGTCGCATTCCAATTGTGAGAGTTCGTGGGAACTCAAGGCGTGGACCGGAGTTCACGTGGGAACGCGAGGATCAGATGAAGCTCAAGTATCCACATTTATTCCCAGAGGACAAGTCCAAGCCTGGTGAACCTGAGACTAATGCAACTAGTGAATTTCGAGACGAAATTCCCAATCAAGTTGGGGATGATGTGGCATCTGGGGAAAACGTGCAACAATCTTGATTTATCACTTCACTCCTCTGTGCTTACTTGTCAAATTTCGGGACGAAATTTCTTTCAAGTTGGGGATGATGTGACAATCCGAAGTTTCAAGGTTAGTGTCTTTCAGATTTGTGACCCCGATCTCTTACTACTTTCTTTCCACATTCATTGCTTTTGTGAGATTTTTAACGTTTCGGGCTTTAATAATCTGCTTAACGAATCTGCTTAACGTTGGGGTTAGCTTTGTTAGTGTTGTTGGGCCCGCGGAACTGATCAAAGAGTAGGGTCTTTGGGCCGCCACCATCTTAGACTTAGGCCCGGCCCAATCCTGTTTTATAACAACGGCCCATTCCATTTTATATTGTTAGTGAATGCAATGGGCCCAGCCTCTTCTCCTTATATGCAAGTGTATGTGATTTGTAGGTGCACAAAATAATACAAACATTATTAAATCTGCTTCCTGTTATGCGATGGCCCAGATGGATGGGCTGAGCCCACTTCGGCTAACAGCATAAACCACCGCCCAAACTTGATTGGCTATTAAACTTCCTTGACTAACAAGTATTCGTAACATCCTTCCTTATAATTGGATTAGCTTAAAACCAAAGAACAAACCCTATTGCTTCCCTGATCGCACGAATTCAGTGGAGACCCCCCTGTTTGTGGTTGCATCTCGATTAATCAAGTTTCGGTAAGTAATTCTCACTTATGAATTCCCTGTTTGTGTGATAATGATTGTTATTAGCGATTAGGGTTGTACATGATGTTATATGTGTTAGTTATTGCATAATCATAGCATTCTTGGTGGTTAGTATGTGATCGTGTAGATCGTTAGACAAACCATGATGTGTGTGACGTAAAGGATTTCAGTAATCTTGACATAATAATAGGTGTTTCTGTGATTTCGTATGTTGTGATGCCAACGAGTAGATTGCGTAATCACGGATAATGATTGTACATTGAAGCAAAACTTGTTTAATCTGATTTGATTAAGAGTATGTAAATTAATTCTTACAAGGATAATATTGAACATTAGATGTTGGTTAGGGTCATATGAGTGATCTGATCATGCATGCTTTAATAAGGAACTGATATTGTGACTTGATTTAGAGATTAAATTAAAGATGTCAAGACTTAAGAATGTGTATGCCATTTGATCTGGTTGATTGCTGATTTCTAGTGTGGGAGCTTGTTGGGTCGTGATACACCATTGGGCTCACACTTTCTTTTGATGGGCCCTAAAGAAAGGGGATTGCACAACTGATCAAAACGCACATTTGGCTGGGCCTCATGTGGACTGAATTGCACATGGGCTGACACATGTCAGCATAGTATACTAGAGAGTGGTTGTAAAAAAAACAAATAAGTAATTTGATTAACTGAATGAATGATGGGCCGAGAACTTGCATGTATCTAATATAGAAAATGTGGGTATCATATAAATTGCACATTTTGTAACCTTTGCCCATTTTGTAACCTTGGGTAGTATTCGGTTGTGGGTGGCACAGGGTCAGCCTACTTGGCTGGATTGTTGATATCGGGCCCAATATCAACAGGGGTTATCCGAATAGTGTAGTCTAATATATATGAAACGGATTGTTACTCAAATGCTTGTGTATGTTATATTTATATATATATACTTGTATGAATACTTGGGTGTATGTTGAACTATTAATATGTGATAACTAGAAATATGAATGTGTGATGTGGGTATGCTTATGACCCAAACATTAGCTGTAACACGAGTAATGATATGCGACATAGTTGTATGTTACTTGTGAAGTGTGTACAAAGAATCTGTGGGTTTTGTGTAAACAGAACTAATCGTCATTGAAACAATATTAGGGTGTGGGTGTCCAACGATAAACGAATAAATTAATCTTACCGAGCAAAACTAAGGTGAGTTCACTGCTCTTTTCCAAGCATGCATCCCGGGAAGGGATATCGGGTAACGTTTTCAGGGAAGAACGTCAGGTTAATGGGATGTTTGTTATTACTCAGTTTCTATCAAATAAGACCCCTTATATCTACCGATTGTTGCCGGGAAGGCAACGAGGTATTTAGTTGATAGCGCTATTAGGTTTGGCACCCTCACACCGGGCCGGAAGGACGGGCGTGAACAAACTACCTTGACCACTTGACCAATGCTTTGATAGAGGCATTGGGGTTTGGGCAAACACATCTAGTAGCCACATACGGTAATCGAGTTAATAACATCATCAAAACATAAAGTTGAACTGTTTAAAACACACATCTGGTAACTAGCGCGTTAACAAAACTTTGAACTCACCAGCGTCGTCTGACACACTTGTCTGCATGCTTGCAGGTCGTTAGGTTTCTTGACATGGACTTGCTATCTGGGAGTGCTGGAGTGGTCATGGGTCGAGGCTCTTGGATATATATTTGATACCTTGGTTTTGAACACTTATTATGAAACAGTTTTTTAACAATTTACTATGTGCTTCCGCTGAACATCTCCTTTGGGTTTAAACTTATGATTTGGATTTATATTTGGCAATTAATGAAATGTTTTATTTAAATTCTATACGTGGTTCAATGTGATTGGTGGCTTGGATTCTGGTACGTCACACATCCCGTGGTGTTTCCGCATGTGGTATTTTGGGGGTGTGACACCTAAGTACATTTTTAACAGGATAATTAGTTTTAACATGAATCCTCTGTGTCTCAAAATAATGTCTAAGCTTAGTTGATGCCATAACTTGGGCTAATATTAATTTCTCTAAGTGTGAATATCTAGTTTCAGCATCTAACAAACTTTTACTAACATAATAGACAGGATACTGCTGACCTTCATGATCCTTTACCAGAACAACACTTACAGCATTCCCTGACATTGCAAGATACAGGGATGATGGTTTACCATCCTCGGGTTTCATCAACAAAGGTGAAGTTGAAAGATATTGCTTTAATTCTTGTAGCACTACTAAAATCAGCCACATAGTCTTCTAAAGCCTAAGACTTTATAGCACTTCTAGGTTCATATACTAAATCATATGCACTTAGTTTTACGGACCATTTATCCATTCTACCAAACATTTCAAGTTTCCTAAGCACATTTTTAATAGGATAATTAGATTTTATATGAATCCTATGTGTTACAAAATAATGCCTAAGCTTAGGTAATGCCATGAATAGAGCTAATATTAATTTTTCTGAGTGTGAGCATCTAGTTTCAGCATCTAACAAACTTTTACTAACATAATAAATAGGACACCGTTGACCTTCGTGATCCTTTACCAAAACAACACTTACTGCATTCCCTGATACTACAAGATATAGGGACAGAGATTCACCATCCTCGGGCTTCATCAGGAGAGGTGGACTTGAAAGATATTGCTTCAATCCTTGTAGAGCAGCTTCATGTCTTTCTCCCCATTCAAATTTTTTGTTCTTCTTCAGGATATCATAAAATTCCTTGCATTTTTCTGAGGATCTTGATATGAACCTGTTCAATGCTGCAACTCTTCCAGTTAACCTTTGCACATCCTTCATTTTAGATGGTGATTTGAGATCCACGATAGCTTTAATCTGTTTTGGGCTTGCTTCTATCCCCCTCTTGGTTACCATATATCCTAAAAACTTTCTTGCCCCCACTCCGAAATGGCACTTAGCAGGATTGAGCTTCATATTATATTGGTCCAGGATATTGAAGGCACACTATAGATCCTTGAGGTGATTCTCCGCTTTCTTGGATTTCACCACCATCTCATCAATATATACTTCCATTGTGTCCCCCAGATTGTCTTTGAACATCATATTGACTAGCCTCTAATGTCGCACCTGCATTTTTTAAACCAAAGGGCATGGTAGTATAACCGTATATACCTATGGGTGTCATGAATGTTGTGCATCTACCATCGAATCGATATGAGGTAATGGGAACGGGTCATGAATGTTGTGCATCTACCATCTACCATCTTCCTGGTCAGATGGTTCCATTTGGATTTGTTGAAATCCTGAGGATGCATCTATGAAAGTCAGCATTTCATGGTCGGCAGTTGCATCTACTATCGAATCGATATGAGGTAATGGGAACGGGTCTTTAGGACAAGCTTTATTGAGGTCTGTGTAGTCTACTCAAACTCTCCACTTCCCATTCTTCTTCTGGACCATCACCACGTTTGCTAGCCACTTAGGGAACTTGACTTCCCTAAGCATCTTAGACTTTAACAACCTTTCAACCTCTTCTTGAATAATTGCATTCCTTTACGAGCAAATTCTCTTCTCTTTTGTTGAATAGGCCTGAAAGACTTGTCAATTCCAAGTTTGTGAGTTATGATATCTTTTGATATGCCTGTCATGTCTTCGTGTTTCTATGAAAATGTGGACATCCTGCATTTCAAAAAGTTTGTAAGTTATTTTTCAATATCCTGAGGGATATTGGCCCCTACAAGCACCGAGATGTCTGATTATTCTCATCGAGGATAACTTTCTTAACATCCTGCTCCGAAGCTTCCACGATATCTTGGGCTTGTATCCTTAATTGCTATCCTGCCCGGGATTTTGTCGAGGCCTTCATCGATGAAGAGTAGCATTCCTTCGCCTCGTGTTGGTCACTTTCAACATTTACTACCCCCAAGGAGTAGGAACTTAACAAACTGATGATAGGTGGAAGGTACAACTTTCATATCGTGAATCAATGGCCTGCTAATATAATATTATAGTAGGATAATGAATCCATGACACAAAACCGTTGCATCGAGTTTACTCCTTCAACGTATACGGGCTACTTTATCTCTCCAATAGTATTCTTTGCTTCTCCACTGAACCCTACAAGCACAGTGGACTTCGAGGTAATCTCCATTTCTGGGATGTTCATTCTCTTCAGGGTTTCCAATTGAATGATGTTGACCGAGCTGCCATTGTCTACCAATAACCTGCGCACAAAATGGTTAGCAATATATAAAGTAATTACCAGACCATCAGGGTGAGGATCCTGGATGTTATTCCGGTCATCACTGTCAAATGTTATCACTTTGTCGTTTGTAAGCGTTGTCATCCTCATTGGTTTGTCCCCTCTTTCTGCCTTAGCCTCCTTGGCATACCTCTTAGCTGCAGAATAAGAGGTTCCATATATCGGACCCTCCAAATATGAAATTGATTACCTTGGCATCTTTCAAATAGCCTTTGCTCAGCAAGTAACTTATTTCCTTCCTCGGGGATATGCAATCCTCTGTTACATGCCCAAAGTCTTCATGGAAGGCACACCATTTGGACTTATCCTTCCAATCAACCTTTTGTTGATTCTTCCTAGACCATCTTGCTATATCTCCTAAACCCTACATGGCATACATTAGTTCAGGAATATTAACTGAAAAACAATATTCTGATAACTCAGGATACTCTTCTCCATCCTCATCCTTGACAACATTTACTTTCTTGCTGTCATTTTTACCATACGGCCTAGAGCGGTATGGTTTATACGAGGATTCCATGTTCCTGTTTGTTGACCTATATGTTGAGGATGCATTCATCCTCTCTTGCATTTTCTTGTCATCTTCAAGCCTGATATATCTCAAAGCCCTGTTCCGAGCTTCGTCCAAGTTCCTGCAAGGATTCATCACAAGATCCTGATAAAACTGGGAATCCATTTGTAGTCCCATCTTGAATGCTTACACTATAGTAGCAACATCAACGTGTGGGATATCTAGGGATTCCCAGCTGAATTTGATCACATAATCCCTTAGGGATTGTTGAGGTCCCTGTGTTATCCTATAAAGGTCACTTGTTAACTTTTCAAAGCCTCTACTGCAATAAAATTGACTGTTAAACAAATTAACTAAATGAGCAAATGATGTATTTGAATGAGGTGGAACATTCAAAAGCCATTTCAAGGCTGATCCTATTAGAGTGGAGCCGAAGCCCTTGCATAGACATGCTTCCTTACGATCCGACGAAATAGGATTTATCTCCATCCGCTCCCTATACTAGGCAATATGCTCTTCAGGATCCGTTATCCCATCATAAAGACTCATGTTGGGAGTTTGGAATCTTTTTGGGATTTCAGCATCACAGATAGGATAAGCAAACCGAGATATCCTGTGACTATCCTGGGATACTTCCGGTATGGGCTGCACTACCCCCAGGTACACTTGATATCATATCCTTCAGCTTCTAGAGCTCTCTGGACAGTGCTGATGTTACACCTGCATCCTACGAAGCTCCAAGGGTATTAGTAACAAGAGTATTAGTATTATTAGACAAGTTACCAGCTTGATGATTCTGGCCATATCCTGGAGCATATCCTGGGCCCCTCACAGTCGATATCCTGGCTGTTGAGGGTATCTCAGAAACATTGCTCTGGGAACGGCTCGGTATGATATTGCCATGATTATCCTCAATATATACTGCTAAACTAAAGTTCAGCGTTCTGTGCTGCAACGGGGTGACAGTATCCTTAGCAGGTCTCTTGGAGTTTGACTTCAAGATTTATATCTCTCTCATTATCATCTGGTTAGTTTCCTGTTGTTGGTTCATTTGATCCTGTATATTACCAAACAAAGTTAAAATTTCATCATTAGAAGCCATAATAGGAGTTCTCCCTGGAACACCATATCTGTGGACGTTTTGAGCAGGAGGAGTGTCTGGGGATATTTGGCTTTCACTTCTCCTCGGAGGAGCTTGAATTTATGGAGGTGGAGGAAGCACTGAACTAGTTGTAGCAGAGGTTGAAGCAGGCATTGAGAAAGAGCTCATATTCAATTTCGAAGCCATTGAAAACAGTTGTGTAAAAAGTTTTGAAAATAGAAAACCATATAATGATTTTAGCAAGGTTTTTTAGTAAAAATAGCACCACTTGCCCCACGGTGGGCGCCAAATTGTTTTGGTCAAAAACTACCGAAGCAATTAAGTGATCAAATTAGTTAGTGAGGTATGTGCTAATGATGTTTGCAAAAAATATGTAGGGTTGATCGTTTTATGAAAACAGTTTCAGGATATAGCTCGAGGATATTAAGCAATACCAATAATCAAACAATGAGCAGAAAAAGTAAAAGTGGACACAGGATGTACGAGGAACGCCCTTGATCAATCTAGATCTCTGGCATAAAACCTCTGGAGCCGCCAATCGTTGGCTGGCTTGTTCTTCTTATTCCTTTGAATAACCAGGATACAGTGCATGATAATGCTCAGATCGCTACTAAGTGTTACAATGATTGTAAGTAATGAGTGTTAATGTGTGATTGCTAGGAAGAAATGTGTACGAGTTAGAGAGCTCGAAGTGAAGTGAGTGTCCTACGATCTGGCCATCCGTTTATATAGTTACAACAACAAACAAATGCTCCTATAAACTAGGGATACTTCTGCATATTCCCTCTTGACCAATGAAGACCTATTCCTCCAGCTTCAATGTATATTTCCCAACAATATTGAGCGAGTCTATAGGGGAATGAATCCTTGTGAACGTTGTAATCCTGCAACCATAACATACAAGCAAATTATTAGTAACTGCCAGGATATCGCCTCAGGATGTTACCAATATCCTGGTCCGGTATCCAGGTCATAAACAGCTAACATAAAATCAAGATATAGTGTCAGGATATGGGCTCAGAATTTCACCCATAACAACCACTAGCATCCTGACCAGCATCCACTCCAGCATCAGCTCCAGCCTCTACCTTCTCTCCAGCTTCAACCGCCACCTCAGCCGCCTTCGAAGGCTCACCAACTCTAGACTTGATAGGATGCGATATACGATTCCCTCCAAGATCCTTCAGCTTCACCACCCAGGAATCAACCGGCCAGGCAGGGCATTCTAAGCCTGTGTCTCTTGCCTCATACGCCATCTTGATCCTGGCCTGGAGAAAGGAGATGACAGCTGAGTTCTTGACCCCCTCTCGAAAGGAAATCATGGCATGTTCTTGATCAACCTGGGCAGCGGCCAGCTTTACTTCAGCATCCTGGGTGACCTTCTTCATTTTGTCCTCGTAATACTGGGTCTTGGCATCGGCGATTTTTCCCTGGTCTGAGATGGTGATCACAGCCTTCTTGATCCTGGCTTCAAGGACCTTCACCGCCTCACAGGATTCAGTATAGAGGTTCAGCAGATGTTGCAAACCCTAAAAAGCAAACCATAGGTATCAATTGGTATTAACTAACTAGGATATCTACTAAATATGTACATACAGGATACATGGTCAGAATATTTACCTTCTGGAGGAAGGAAGTCATGGGCTCAAGGGAGTCAATGAAGCTAAGGCCCGCATAAGAGAAACCTTCAGGAGCAGCAGTGGCAGTTTCAGAACCCTTTCTCTTTTTGGACGAGGAAGCACGGGCTCTGTGCTGAGGAGTAGGCTTGGGAACATGGTTGGCTTCGAGCTTGTGGTGGCTGGTGTCTCTTTCTTGACCTGAATGGGGGTGGGGTAGCTGTCCAGTTCTTCGAGATCCAAGAAAACAGGCATCTTGCTGGTGTCTGTATAAACAAGGGAGTTATTCTAAACTTTATCATACAATATCTTAAATAACGACTTGTGCAGGGATATTGGACAGAATCCTTACCAGACATGTTTGAGCTTGAGTGTTGGCTTGAGGTGGCTTGATTTGGAACAAAACTTCTTTTGATTTCTGGTAACTTGTAGATGGCTTCGATCCTCTTTACTGAGTCAGTAAGGGGAGGTGCTAGCTTTCTGAAGTCCGCTGAACAAAACAAAAGAAGGATGCAAGTACAAGATATTATACAAGATATTTTTAGGGATAATCCTAAAACCCTAAATCCTACCCCTTGTTAACCATTTCACCGGAAAATCCGCTCCACCAGGGATTGAACTTCTTTATACAAAGATGAATTTAGACTTCCATTCCTCTTCATTCCTGGTGGCTCGGAGGACCAGAGAGTTATTGGAGGTGGAATAAAATAGAAACCTGCTAGACCCATGGGATCTTAGCCGGTATACTACGGGGAGATCATTAACGCAGAGTTCTCAGATATGGGTATTCTTGATCTGATCAAGAACCACCGAAACCCTCCATAGCATTGGCATGGTTTGACTAAAGCGAAGACCGGTGGTGCGAAAGAAATCCATGATGAAATCAGAAAAAGGAAACCGGAGACCCAATGTGAAGGGGAAGGCATTAAAACAGAGCCACTCTGTTGACGATGCATCTGATTGAACGTCCCGATCATATGGCTGGAATACTGTTCTGTTTGGGAGTTGCTAGAGGAACGGAGGGCCGACAGGTAGCCATTGTCGAAAGTGCATACTTCTTTCTCCGGGTATTGGAGCAGATTCAGGGGAGTGAATGTGGGAGCCGAGTCACCGGAGGACGAGCGGGTTTATCTCACCATGATCGATCAGAAATAGTAGAGAGGAAGAAGATGAAGAAGGATAAAGGATAAGAAAGAAATTACCTTTTTGATTTCTTGGCTGAATGGTTAAAAGGAAGAAAGAACGATAAGATATAGATGAATGTGGGAGCTTCGGAAGTTGCACCATGTCAAATCACATCTCTACTCACTTAATCACCTCGATAAGATAATGAAATAATATTACCGTTAAAATAGGAGATCCTCAACGGCAACATTTTTTTGGGGGACAATTGTTATGGGTGAAATTCTGAGTCCATATCCTCACATTGTATCTTCATTTTATATTAGCTATTTATGATCAGGATACTGAACTAGGATATTGGTAACATCCTGAGATAGTATCCTGGCTAACACTAACGAATTGCTTGTAAGCAATGGCTGTCGGATTAAAACGTTCCTAAGGACTTATTCCGCTAAAAAATCGCTCAATATTGTTGGGAGAAAGACGTTGAAGGCAGAAGAATAGGTCTGCAACGGTCAAGAGGGAATATCCAAAAGTATCCCAAGATTATAGGATAGTTTGTTTCTTGTTGTAACTATAAATATGAAGTGCTAGATCGTAGGACACACACACTTTCGAGCTCTTTTACTCATTCACTCTCTTTTCTAGCAGCGATTACACTCTAACACCCACTACTAGCAATCATTGTAACACTTAGAATCGATCTGAGCATTGTAGTGTGTATAGTGAATTGATTTCATTTCTTTCAAACAAAAATATATATACGTGTGATGTAGGCTTAGTATGAAGTATTCATTTATTGTATATTATTTACTATTTACGATATAAACTATCACATAACCTTATATGAACTATTCTTATTAAAACTTGCATATTAATATTTTATATATAACTCATACCATAGGGGACATTTATCTTAAGAATGCTAAATATACCAAGAACTCTGAGAACGAATGAAAAAACCAATCAAAACCATTTTTTTAATACAAACCTCAATGTAATTAAAGTACAACATCAAATAATTCATTTCTCCTCTCAAAATCACTCTTAATAGTTATGGTAAAGATAGTTTAACCTATTAATTTGAAGCAAGCGGACCTTGCGATTTATAGGAAATCATGGGCCTTTAGATCATTTCCAAGTGTATTGTGTGTTGATCAAGGAACAATCAAGGCCACCCACTTGTTAGAACCTGATTTGGGGACTTGGTGATCACACAAACCAGCCCACAAGTTGAAGAAACCAGGAATTAAATAAAGTGCAACAGGCTGTTTAGAGGTTTCTGGATTCTGCTGATCTGGGACAAGCTTACAGACCGTAAGACCCTATGTATACGGTCCGTATGGACCTTGCAGACTAGCAAGTTTCAAAAATTGACAGTTTTAGTCCCTATGTGTGTTTTGTCGCATCTCGGCACTTCTAACACCCGTCAAACCCATTTTCAAGCTCGATGATGAAGTTAAAGTATATTTAACTTGAATTATGCTCAAAAATGTCACGGATGTCGGTTCATTTGGCTGTACGGTTACGCTTTTCGGTTAATTATGACAGAAATCGTAACGGACGCGAAAACGATCCATATTGCGAGACGAAAGGTATTTTTGCATTCCTATCACTAAAATACAATATTTTAGTGTTTACAAAAATTTTTGGATGTCCGGATATGGTCAGAACGCAAGATATGCACGTAAATGCATACTTTCACAGTTTTGACGCTTTTAGTCCCTGTGATCAATTAAGCGTATTTTCGCACACCGAACCCCTCAAAACTTATTTATAAGCTATGTTAAGGGTATTTTAGGTATGTTTAGCTTATGATCTTATTCCGGAATGTGTGTTGCTATACGAATCGGCAGACTTTTGTAGTTTGACGCAAATAGTCCCTGTGATCAAATAAACTTGTTTTTGCCATACCAAACCCTTCAAAACTTATTTCTAAGTCATGTAAAGGTTATTTAAGGTATGTTAAGCATGTCTCACTATTCCGGAGTGTTTTTTGCGTTAAACTGATTACGTTTACGCATCAGTTTCCGTATAACTTTCTAGAAAGCATTTAAGAGTTTGAAATCAAACAAAATCATAACGTGAAAAATGTCAAACATAAATAAACAAATATTGGGGTCAAAACACATTGCTTTATTGATATTTGAATTGTTCAGAGTTATAGAATGATTACACAAGCACAGATGTCACAAACCACATATTGCAACTTTACTTTGTTCCAAAGGATGCCACTCAGCACCAATGCACACTACATTTCAGTTTTTATATGTCCTACATAGATAATAACTTACACAATTATAACAAAATATAAAAAATGCAGCAGCCAAGAACAATCAAATAGTAGCAGATCAATGAAAACATGCAATTAATATGACCAATGAACAGTCAAGGAATATATCTATATTTTGTATAAAAAAGAGATTAATGTTTAATTAAAGCATACTGTATTTGCTATTGCATCAGTATGTAATCATACCAGCCCCACACCAGTTCAAAACAACATCACAACTTGCTTTAAGAAAACATAAACACATCACAATTGTTGCCTAAGGCTTAATCGATTCTCATTCATCTAAGCCGAGTCAAATACATTCAAAACTCACCTTGCAACTGCTGGAAGTAGTGACTCCAATCAGCTCCTTCATGGGTAGCCTCTAACAGGTCAGAATCAACTACATCTTGGCTAAGAAAAGTCCCAAATGTGTCTCCATGTGTTAGGGTTTAATCATTACACAAACATGTATCAAATTAGCTCAAGATTCGTAATTCTGCGCTGTTTCAAAGAAACCGTTGAATTATTCTGGTCCAAACACTAAAGAGATCATTTGCTTTGATATCAAAAAAGATTGAAAGAAACATATTCTAGTCCGATATGAAATTTAACATGAATACGTAGGTTGGCAATTGTTTTGGGACTTTTACCAGCAATCTACAATAATAAAACATCCAAACAACAAAAGGTAAATTATAATCGACAACTGAACAAAAAAGAAACAAAATAGAAGACGAAATGGAGGATCAGGCAGTTACAGGGTAGCAAAACATTCTGCATTATGAGATATCAAATTTGGGATTGTTCATTGTTTTAGGTATATTCTTGTTCCTTCACCGTTAATCCCATCACCACACAATTCTATTCTATTTCACCTTCTAAATTCACCGTATTACCTTGATTTCGATGTTGTGAATCTCCTTATGCTCGCTTAGGAGCAGATGACGATTGCAATTAGACCCAAGAGACAGGTTGTTGTTAGGTTTCACTTGCATCAACCACTACCTCATTCACCATATCTCCTTCTAATTTCTCCCCATACAACATACAAATCTCTACATCTAGAACAAAACAACCCCCACGAAAGTGAAAAAGAAAAACCCTAGAAAATTTATGAAATTTATTAACGAAGAACAACCCACAAATTGTCACACCCCCAAAATCCACCATGCGGAGTACCACCGCTTGGAGGCGTGAGGTGACCAGGATCGAGCCACCAATCATATTGAACATCGTAATTAAGTAAATAAGACCAACCACAATACGATTGGTGACCAAAGTTAGTTAATGTTTAAACAGCGGGAGCATATAAGTAAATCCAAAAGCATGAGTCCACAGTTTATAAGTTAAAGTTCAAAATGCAAGTTTAATAAGTTCATAAGGATTTAAATAATAAGCACGGAACACAACAGTCCGTACACCACGACGACTCCTTCCTCGTGCAAGCTCCAAGCGTTTAGCGACCTGTAAGGCATGTAACAACGAGTCAACAACAAAGTTGAGTGAGTTCACATTTGGTTGTTTAGTTTTAAGTTATTTCTGAAAAACGTGGTTTGACTTTCGTTGGCGTAATTGCCGTGGGGGTTACCCTTAGTTGAAAGTATGTTTAACCAGTTCCTTTTTCATTACCCAAACCATAACTATAATCAGTGGGGGCTTTCCCCGTGTGAACTACTAGACGGTATGATATCGACTACTACGCGAATAAGTTGTGCCCTATATCAGCGTCTATCATCACTAATAGTCTGCCATAGTCCATTAGTACACGCCCGTCCGACCGGCACGGTGTGAGGTTTGTTAAACCTAATAGCGCTATTAACTAATGACCCGCTCGCCATTGGCGTCGGCGATTAAGTCGATATAATGAAGAGGGACTTATTGATAGAGTTTTGTCTAGCTAGTTTTTAAGGTTGTTGTCCTACACCAGGAGGACGAACGTACGTATTCTGCACCAGGAGAATTCGTAGGTTTAATAATGGCATCCTATCTATGGAGGATGGTCGTACATACCCTCCCAAGGGGATATGTAGATTTAGTTTTAAATTCTTTAACCCATTCCCAAACCACCGGGAATCCCATGCCTTGTAGAAAGTGTGAACTCACCTCGGTTTGCTTGGTTAGATTCTCAAATATAGCTAACAGTCAAGGTCGGTCAATCACATCCTAATATGATTACCAGTTAGTTATTTAGTGATTTTCAAATAGAGCACAAAGTTCCTACACGTATCTATCACATAGCATGCATTACATTAACTGTTTATGCCCATATATACTTCCCATCCATTCCCCACTCATAAGAAAACATACGATAATGTACATAACACATATAACATGTTAGATCATTCACAGATAGCATATTCGACCTTTAGACACGCAAATTACAGCTTATGTCATTTAAGCTTAAATATTCAAAACCGGGCTGTTTTCGGACATTTTAATAAAATAGTTAACTTATTCCAAAAATTCCCAAATTTTTACAAAATGTATTAAACGTTCCATGTTTTATTGTGTAAAAATATTGGAGTCCAGTTCAATATCACTATTTAAAAAAAATTCATTTGTCGGACTGAACTCAGATTTATCTTTTTCTGACTACAGTCCACGGAACAATTTATTTAAAATTCATCGAGAGTCCGATTTACGAAATTCCAGTGAGATAATTACAAATACATCGGTCGTCATCTACAGTACAAGTTTCATGATCTAACTCTACACAGAACTCAAGTTATGACAGAAAACAAAACGCATATTTTTAGCAGAAAAATGCAGCTCTAGCTGCTGTTACAAAATGACACCTTAAAAATAGTAAACGGAGTCCAAAGATTACGATTCCGGTGCCATTAGAATCATATTTCAAAATATATAAATCTAGGCTTCAGAAAATACATTTTTCGTTAAGTTACGTTCCTGTTACAGTCAACTGAAGTTGACTGTAATCATTAAACAGCCTACTGTTTTCAGTCTTTAACACTCTAAAGCGCGTTCGATTGATTCCGTTAGCATGCTTAGTGATCACAACAACGTCAAACATCAATATTACAAGTAGATCAGCAAGTAAATCAGTAACATAATCAAGACAACTTCAGTTTATCACCACTTCATCAGTTTCATCAATATTTCATTACAAGTTAGTTTATATGCAAGACTTTGTTCATGGTTCTTTAGTGTTCATGGATTTTCATCATCAAACATCTATTAACCACCTAAATAACATAAAGAATGAATGGATCTAAGTTCTTACCACTAGCTCAAGGCTAGGGAAGTTCGAGTGAAGAAATGTGGTGGTTAATAGCGAATGGAGAAGGTCCTTCCACTTCCGAGAGCACCAAGCTTCGTTGTATGACCCGTACCACCTTTGTATACTTGTAGAATGAATGAAACAAGATTGAAGGTGATGGTAGGGTGGTGATGGGTGTTCGGCCATGAGCTCTTGAAGGAGAAGAGAGGAGATGAGTGTTGGTGGTATGAAGGGTTTATGTTTCTTGAGTTTACTTATAATCCACCAATTCCATTTACCTAGTGTGTAATGTGTTTGGGAAAGTAGAAGCATGATCTACTAAAATATCCAAACAAATCACATGTGGGGCCACCATGTTGGAACCGTAGGTGAGGGGGGAGGGGTCTTAGGCTAGGGTTTAACTAGTTTAGTTAGCTTATAGTTGGATTTCAAGTGTTAGTTAGGGATTTGGTTACTAGATATTTATGTAGTGTGTGTTATGATATTCGGAGATCATAACTAGTTCAGAAAAAATAAAACAGTGCTTCTGGCATTATTTTGGTGTTTCGGGTAATGTCCGGTTGTTCGGTTCGTTACTGTTTCGTTAAACTGCTTAATTAATCCGTAAAGTGTCATATATATATATATTTTTGTAACGTTTTTTATTTTCAACACTCAGGAAAGCATAACGGACTATTTAGTAACATTTCTGTATACTACTAGTATGTTAACAAGCACATGCAAGTATAACACAGTAATCAGAGAGCAGTTAAATGATTCAGCACAGTCATCAAGTACATTAATTAACATTAATAGATTGTACGGTTACATGTAAATTTGAGGGTTGTCACATTCTCCCCCTGTTAAGAAAATTTCGTCCCAAAATTTAGCTCGCGGTTACTGAGGAAGCTAGTTACGTTGCGTTGGTTTCCTGATTTTCCTGGGGTGTCACATCACCCCCCCCCCCCCCGTTGATTTGGAATTCCGTCCCGAAATTCTGTAGTAGCTTCAGCCTCAGTAGTGGTTGCGTTTTTCTTAAACAGCTGGGGATACTTGAGTTTCATTTGGTCTTCT
Organism: Helianthus tuberosus; assembly: GCA_030545235.1. NCBI lineage: Eukaryota > Viridiplantae > Streptophyta > Magnoliopsida > Asterales > Asteraceae > Helianthus > Helianthus tuberosus. Next base: position 22,125 of record JARYGA010001942.1, read on the forward strand.
CGTTCCCAGGTATACTCTGGGCCACGACGGGAATCCCAATGAACTCGGACAAGAGGTATCCTGGTACGCTTGAGGATCTTAACATCTCGATCCGTAATCTCTACTGGTTCCTCGACGAATCGCAGCTGATCATCGATAGTGAGCTCCTTTAGAGGAACTATGAGAGTCTCATCTGACAGACACTTCTTCAGATTCGACACATGGAAAACATCGTGAACTCCGCTGAGTTCTTCAGGTAGATTCAACCTGTAGGCGACTTTGCTAATTTTCTCGGTGACTTCGAATGGTCCGACATAACGCGGATTGAGTTTGCCTCGTTTGCCAAAACGGACTACACCTTTCCAAGGTGAGACTTTGAGTAGCACTCAATCCCCAACCTGGAACTCGAGTGGTTTTCTTCCCTTATCAGCATAGCTTTTCTGACGGTCACGAGCTGCCGCCATTCGCTGTTGTATCTGAGCAATTCTCTCGGTGGTATCTACTACAAGTTCTGGGCCAGTGATTTGGCTGACACCAACTTCTGCCCAACAGAGAGGTGATCGGCATTTGCGTCCGTACAATGCCTCGAATGGAGCGGCTTGGATGCTGGTGTGGTAGCTGTTGTTATACGAAAATTCCACCAGTGGGAGGTGCTTTTCCCAGCCATTACCAAAATCGATTACACATGCCCTAAGCATGTCTTCAATGGTTCGGATGGTGCGTTCAGATTGCCCATCCGTGTGTGGGTGATAAGCGGTGCTCATATCTAAACGTGAGCCAAAGGACTTGTGCATTGCTTGCCACAGTTCAGAAGTAAAACGCGCGTCACGATCAGAAATGATGGAGCTTGGCACTCCATGCCTTGATACCACTTCCTTTAGGTAAATGTCTGCAAGAGTAGAAAACTTATTCGTTTCTTTGATAGCCAGAAAATGTGCAGACTTAGTCAGTCGATCTACGATCACCCAAATGGTATCGTTTCCGTGTTGAGATCTAGGCAGACCAGTAACGAAATCCATGGAAATTTGCTCCCATTTCCATTTCGGGATCTCCGGTTGTTGAAGTAGGCCTGATGGTTTCTGATATTCAGTCTTGACTCTCGCATAAGTCAAGCACTTACTGACGTAGGTTGCTATGTGGGCTTTCATGCCAGGCCACCAATACGTAGTCTTGAGGTCGTGGTACATTTTATCCGAACCAGGATGTACCGAATAACGAGACTTGTGTGCTTCATCCATCACAAGCTCGCGTAGGTCTCCATAAAGTGGAATCCAGATGCGTCCGTTAACATAGTAGGCGCCGTCTTCCTTTTATTCTAGTCGCTGCCTCGATCCTCGTAAGGATTCAGCCCTGATGTTCTCTGCTTTCAATGCTTCAACCTGAGCATCGCGAATCTGAGCGGGAAGGTTAGATTGGATGGTAAGCTGTAAAGCACGTACACGCTTCGGTATAGTATCCTTTCGACTGAGGGCGTCGGCCACCATATTGGCTTTGCCCGGATGGTACTTGATCGCGCATTCGTAATCATTCAAGAGCTTGACCCATCGGCGTTGTCGCATATTTAATTCCTTTTTCTTGAAGATATGCTCGAGACTCTTGTGATCGGTGTAAATGGTGCACTTGGTGCCGTACAGGTAATGTCTCCATATCTTAAGTGCGAAAATAACTGATCCCAGCTCCAAGTCATGCGTAGTGTAGTTCCTTTCGTGAACTTTAAGTTGGAGCGATGCGTAGGCAATGACCTTGTCACGTTGCATCAATACGCAACCAAGTCCTTGGATGGAAGCGTCGCAGTAAACCACAAAATCATCTGTGCCTTCAGGCAATGAGAGGATAGGCGCGCTACAAAGTCTATCTTTTAAGTGCTGAAAGGCAGATTCCTGTGCATCACCCCAACGATAGGTGACACCCTTCTGAGTCAGTGAAGTGAGAGGTTGCGCAATCTTGGAGAAATCTTTGATAAACCTTCTGTAATATCCTGCCAAACCCAAGAATTGGCGGATTTCTGTTGGTGTGCGGGGTGCAGGCCAGTTCTTGATCGATTCAACCTTAGATGGATCCACATGAATTCCATCCTTGTTTACCACATGGCCTAGAAAGTGGACTTCGCGAAGCCAGAAGTCACATTTCAAAAATTTAGCATACAGTTGCTCTGCTTGAAGAAGTTCCAGCATAAGTCGTAGATGCTGCTCGTGTTCCTCCTGACTATTAGAATAGATCAGGATATCGTCGATGAACACAATAACGAACTTATCCAGGTAAGGCTTGCACACTCGGTTCATGAGATCCATGAAGACCGCTGGTGCATTCGTCAATCCGAAAGGCATAACCAGAAACTCGTAATGGCCGTAGCGAGTTCTGAATGCTATTTTGGAGACGTCCTCATCTCGGACTCTCAGCTGATGGTATCCCGATCTCAAATCAATCTTAGAGTAATAACTCGATCCTTGCAACTGGTCGAACAAGTCATCAATACGTGGAAGAGGGTAGCGATTCTTCACGGTCACCTTGTTAAGCTCGCGATAGTCAATACACATTCTGAAAGTACCGTCTTTCTTTTTCACAAACAAGACTGGAGCTCCCCAGGGCGAAGAGCTAGGACGTATAAAGCCCTTTTCCAAGAGTTCTTGTAATTGCGTGGACAGTTCTTCAAGTTCTGACGGAGCTAGACGATATGGTGCTCGAGCTACTGGCGCTGCTCCAGGAGCTAGCTCGATTTGAAACTCAACTTGGCGATGAGGTGGAAGACCAGGTAATTCCTCAGGAAATACCTCAGGAAAATCGCGCACAATAGGAATGTCTTCAATTCTCTTCTCTTCCGTTGATGTGTCAGTAACGAGTGCCAGAATGGCAGTGTGGCCCTTTCGCAAACACTTCTGGGCCTTAAGGAAAGAGATGATGCCTTCGACAGCGCCACTCTTGTCGCCACGAATCACAAGAGGTTCTTCGCCAGAACGAGGAATGCGGACGATTTTCTCCTTGCAAACAATCTCCGCTTGATGATGAGATAGCCAATCCATCCCAATAATGACGTCAAAACTACCCAGTATGATGGGAATAAGATCGATAGAGAAGGTCTGACCAGCTAAGACGAGGTTACAACCATTAACTGTGTGTGTGGCTTCAAGACTTTTACCGTTGGCTAATTCTACCGTGTGTTTGGTGTTCAAAAGTGTTGGAGTGCGCTTAAGCATTTGGCTAACTTTTAAGGACACATAACTAGTATCGGCACCCGAATCAAATAAAACAGTAACAAAGAAGTCTTCCAGAAGAAACTTACCCATCACAACGTTGGGATCGTTTCTTGCATCACCTTGACCAATCACGAACACACGACCCCTTGCTCCATTACCATTGTTGTTTCCCCCATTGCCGCCTCCATTGTTGCCTCCATTGTTGTGCCCATTGTGGTTCCCGTTTCCTTGGTTGTTGTTGTTCTGATTCTGGTTCAGTTGGGGGCAGTTCCTCTTAAAGTGGCCTTCAGCGCCACACTGAAAGCATCCTTTATTGCCCTGTTGTTGCTGCTGCTGGTGATTCTGTGGAGCTTGTTGTTGTTGTTGGCGATTCTGATTTGCAGGACGTGAGCTCCTGCAATCCCTAGCTTCTTGGCCCAGCTTGTGATATCTCTGACATCGACCTTTGTTGCACTGCCCGCTGTGATGCTTGTTGCACCGGTTGCACTTAGGGTGGTTTCCTCGGTATCCACCCTGTCCTTGATTACTGGAAGATTGCTGACTAGGACTCTGGTAGTCATCGGTCTTTCGCTGCTGAGACTGAACCGAAGCAGAACCCTTACTGGAGTTCCCATCCCATTTTTGCTTGTTGTCGGTAGGTGCATCAGGAGTAGCTGTGGCACTGATTCGTTTGGGCACCCTGTTTTGCTCCACCGCCTGGTCAGTGAGTCGATGGGCCAACTTGATGATTTGCTGTATGGTACCCAGGTTGGCTGAAGTCACGTGACTTTGAATCTCTGGTACAAGGCCCTTGAGATACAGCTCAATTCGTTTGATGGGAGGGTCCACCATGGTAGGGCACAAGATGGCCAGCTCGTTTGACCTTTTCGTATACGCCTCAATCTCAGGCCCCGTCATTTTCAGGTTGAAAAACTCCACGTCTAGTTTGTGGATGTCATCACGGCTACAATACTCTTCCTTGATCATCTCCTTGAAAGCGTTCCATGGGGTGGCATTAGCAGCAACCAACCCCAGCATCTGAACTTGAGCGTTCCACCACGTGAGCGCTATTCCTTTAAGAGTACCAGTAGCATACTTCACTCTACGAGCCTCGGGGCATTCGCACATCTCAAAGATAGACTTGAGCTTCTCAAACCAGTGGAGGAGGCCTACAGCTCCTTCAGTGCCACTGAAAGTAGTAGGTCGGCAGTCCATGAAGGTTTTAAACGTGCACACAGGAGGTTGAGCATGTTGACCTGTTGCGCGAGAATAAAAGACAAGATTAAGCATGAGGGTTGGTTTGCGAGGGTAGGATCTAAACGTCCTAAGGTGAGTTGGTATGGCATGTTATACCTCCTGCAGGGTTAGCTGCGAGTGCCTCAGCGACTCGTTCATTGATCAAAGCTGTCAACTGGGCTTGAGTGAGGTTGATACGTCCTCCGCGTCCGCTCATGATCTTCATAACAAAGCAACGTAGGTAAGAAAAGTGTCGCGAAAGTGCGTAAGTGTGGGACGAAAATAGAGAGTAAGCACACAAGGTTCAAATAGCAATTATCACATTATCTAATGCACAGTGAGAACTATCTAACCAACAATATAACATAAATCATACCACTTATGGTGTCGAGTCTTGCACGTGGAGCGAAGCGTCGTTGTGGATCGTTGAGCACTGTACAGGTTATAGTCTGGTTTTATCAAAAAGCTTTTCCCCTTTTTTAAAACCAAGTTCACTATAACCAATGGCTCTGATACCAATCTGTCACACCCCCAAAATCCACCATGCGGAGTACCACCGCTTGGAGGCGTGACGTGACCAGGATCGAGCCACCAATCATATTGAACATCGTAATTAAGTAAATAAGACCAACCACAATACGATTGGTGACCAAAGCTAGTTAATGTTTAAACAGCGGGAGCATAAAAGTAAATCCAAAAGCATGAGTCCACAGTTTATAAGTTAAAGTTCAAAACGTAAGTTTAATAAGTTCATAAGGATTTAAATAATAAGCACGGAACACAACAGTCCGTACACCACAATGACTCCTTCCTCGTGCAAGCTCCAAGCATTTAGCGACCTGTAAGGCATGTAACAACGAGTCAACAACAAAGTTGAGTGAGTTCACGTTTGGTTGTTTAGTTTTAAGTTATTTCTGAAAAACGTGGTTTGACTTTCATTGGCGTAATTGCCGTGGGGGTTACCCCATAGTTGAAAGTATTTTAACCAGTTCCTTTTTCATTACCCAAACCATAACTATAATCAGTGGGGGCTTTCCCCGTGTGAACTACTAGACGGTATGATATCGACTACTACGCAAATAAGTTGTGCCCTATATCAGCGTCTATCATCACTGATAGTCTGCCATAGTCCATTAGTAAACGCCCGTCCGACCGGCATGGTGTGAGGTTTGTTAAACCTAATAGCGCTATTAACTAATGACCCGCTCGCCATTGGCCTCGGCGATTAAGTCGATATAATGAAGAGGGACTTATTGATAGAGTTTTGTCTAGCTAGTTTTTAAGGTTGTTGTCCTACACCAGGAGGACGAACGTACGTATTCTGCACCAGGAGAATTCGTAGGTTTAATAATGGCATCCTATCTATGGAGGATGGTCGTACATTGTAACACCTGTGCCTCCACGGCCATCAAACAAATGCCAAACCAATGAAAAAATGTATTTCATACTTTGGACTTGTATAAATATGTGTATCTTTTGCACATATCGACTCATGTTCGATTTCAAGCTCTAAATCGCTTTCTGGAAGGTTATACGCGCACTAATGCGTAAATATAACCAGTTTAATTCAACGAACACTCCGGAATAGTGAAATAGGCTTTACATACCTTAAATAACCTATACATAACTTAGATATAAGTTTTGGAAGGTTTGGTGTGGTTAAATCAAAGTTAAATCGCTTACAGGGACTAAAGTTGACAAACTGCGAAAGTATGCCAATTTGAACTGTAACAGACATTCCGGAACATGACCATAAGTTAAACATACCATAAATAGCCTTTACATAGCTTAGAAATAGGCTTTGAGGGGTTCGGTATGCTAAAATAAACTTTTGGGTCATTCAGGGACTAAAAGTGTCAAAAAGTGCACAAGTTTGCATTTTCGCGCATAACTTACGTTCTGAATACATCTGGACATCCAAAAATTTATGTAAGCATGACTACATTATATTTTAGTGTTCGCCATAAGAAAAATCCATTCGTCGCGTCATTTGGATCGTTTTTCGCGCTTATGCGCATTCCGTCGTAATTAAGCGAACATCGCGTTCGTACGGCCAAACGAACCAACCTCCGGCATATTTTTGAGCATGTTTTGAGTTCCCTATACTTTAACTTCATTTTAGAGCCTTGAAATGAGGTTAACGGGGTTCAAACGCATCGAAAATCGCTTAAACGGGCTGCAGGGACTAAACCTGTCACTTTTGAAACATTTCTGGAACTGGGAGGCAGTGGCGTAGCGCGAGCCCTAAGGGCCTATGCAGTCGCGCTACGCGACTGCCTATTCTGGACCAGATTCCATGTTCTAAATACAAGTTGCAGCTGATTGATCCTTAACCACATGTTTTAAGTTGCTTAGTCACTAAGATAAGACTCATATGTAGCTTCCATAAGGTTCCGACAAGTGTATGGGTTGGATCATGGCACGTTTTCCATGAAACGATCCTAACGGTTCGGGTATTCCTATAAATACCCAACCCACACAACCTCATTTTGCACAAGAATTCTGATTTGAGAGCTCTAAGTTGAAACCATTGTTTCATACCTGAGTTCTTGGATCGGGATTAGCATTCGGGGACCCTTCGTAAGTATTCTTTCGTTCTTTTCCTTATTTTTACTGCTTTTCGAGTCAGAAAGTCAAACTTTGTTTGACTTTCAGCGTTGACCAGTAATGGTCAATGCGAAGTTCGTTTGAACTTCGCAACGTGAGTGTAATCACGTTGGTTATAGTCCCTTGGGACTATGCCTACTGATTACCACGTTGTTTAGGGTCGTAGGGTAAGCGATCTAATAAATCGCTTATACCTTCGAACCCGACCCAGTTTGGTCGATCATTAGGATCCGACCAAACACATTAGGTGACCATAGTAGGTAGGGAATAACCTTCCGAGGTTATACCCTATGGTCACATCGTTTAAGTAGTTGTATGATAGGTAGTTTATATGCCTTAGGTAAATTACCAGAATGCCCTTTTCATGTATAATTGGTAATTAAGAATATGTAACCTAAACTTTTGTCACATAACTGATTATGTAACATGTTTAGGCATATAACACTTGTCATAGGACTAGTTAGGCGGTCCGAACGCGTTTCACGCGAACGACGCGTTAAAGTAGCATAAGCTACCTAAACGGGTCGTAATGGGTCGTAAGCAGTTAGGTTAAGTTTCATTTAGCATGTAGGCTTTGTTAAACCAAATGACACGAGTCTCTACACTCGTTTGGTTTACCAACCCTAATGCTACCCGATCTTCCGATCTAGGTCCGGTTAATTAACATAGTTACCTATATTAGGTGCCGTTTGATTCCGAGATCTCTAGCACTATTTGGTGGTTATCTTTAGACAACTGAGCAATCTCAAGTGAGTACATAGACCCCTCTTTTACTGTTTTCCAAACTGTTTTGGGGTGGAACACATGTGCCTACTTGTTACTTTCATGCTTTCCTGTTTTCACATCATATACATGCTATGTTCGTTAGTACATTATAGTACATGATTTCATTACATTTTATGCTAGGTGTGCCCATTGTGTGCATTACTTGGTACATCGTTTTACATTTCATTTCATGCTAGGTGTGCCCACTGTGTGCATTACTTGGTACATCGTTTTACATTACATTTCATGCTAGGTGTGCCCATTGTGTGCATTACTTAGTACATTGTTTTACATGACATTTTATGCTAGGTGTGCCCATAGTGTGCATTACTTAGTACATTGTTTTACATCACATCACATCACATGCTATGTATGTTCATTTGTTGCATACTTAGTACAGATTCATTTCATCACATGCCTACATTTTGGTATGACATTTGGTTTGTTTACATGGGACAACACATTCATTAACATTAGCTACGCCGTTCGTTAGTAGGTAGTGGTACCATAGGAATTGACAACTCCCGTTCCGGACATCCCAGGGAAAGGGGACAGAAAGGAATGACCGAATTCGATGATATTTACACAGATAGACCTTTAATTTGTTTAAGGGTTTATCACCACAGTCGCAAGGCTTGGATGTATGCATTATAACAACACCGTATAAATGTTCATATTCAGTATAGCATGCATTTACACATTACATGATTGACCTTGATCATGCATTTACACATTACATGATTGACATTGATCATGCATTTACACATTACATGATTGACCTTGATCATGCATTTACACATTACATGATTGACATTGATCATGCATTTACACATTACATGATTGACCTTGATCATGCATTTACACATTACATGATTGACCTTGATCATGCATTTACACAAGACATAATATTGATTTAAACACAGTTTTACTTCAATAATTTGCTTTTGTGCATATGGTTTAGTTGAGACATTTCACTAGCCATACATGACATTTTGACATAGACATTTTGACATAGACATTTGACATAGACATTTCGACATAGACATTTTAACATGATTGACATTGATCATGCATTTACACAAAACATAACGTTGATTTAAACCAAGTTTTACTTCAATACTTTGTTTTTGTGCATTTCACCTATGGTTTAGTTGATGCGTTTTCACTAGCCATACATATCATTTAGGTTACACATTACATGATTTACATTGATCATGCATTTTGACATATTATTCAATACATTGACCATTGGATTAAACATAGACATTTTACATTGATTGGTTTGGTTTGATTAAGTGATTAAGTAATGATGCGTGTGTAATGTGATACAAGCATGGTGGATACGCCGCTGGTACTTCCTATATATAAGTGTTTGTATGGTATTACATATCGTAGCGTTATTTGAATCATTTCAATTTGAGATATATAACATTTTATACAAATAACATACTTTTCACAAGACATTGTTTTACAAACAACTTATCTTATACAAACTCATTTTACATGGTTATTCATTTAACCTGACATTTATTTATACATATCATCTGATCTTATCGTTTTTCAAATGATTTACAAAACAAAGCAAATAACAAGGTTCATGACTAAACATTTTCTCAAGCATAAGTCATGAAACCTATTTTCACAAAACCTATGTATCTCACCGGCATTTTTATGCTGACGTACCATATTTTCACATGTGTTTTTCAGGAAATGAAGCATAAGATGATCAAGATACACATAGGCTGACTTGGGCTTTAGTGACAATAAAAGATGCAAGACTAGTTAATTATGTTGTATTTCCTTGTTTGTTAAGACATTGTAACACTTCTATTGAATAAAACAAAATTTCAATTGCCATGGATTTGAAACATTAATTCTGTTACAACACTCCCCGATGTTTCCGCCACGTTTTGTATGTTCCACGTGGTCGGGGTGTGACAGAAAAGATGGTATCAGAGCCAATGGTTATAGGGAATTAGGTTATTAGTAATGCTTTGACCTAGTCTATAACTTTCTTAGGACCCTAACGCGAGCTTACTTGCGTTTAGTCATAAAACAATACTGTCACCTATCCTTAGGCGACAACCACAACAAGAACATAAATTTCAAAACCTCTTTGAAAACTAATCATCTGTTCTAGGATGATTAATTACAAGGTTTTGAACCCTCTATTATATGGTTTTGAACCCCTTTGAATTTTCAAAATCTCAGCAAAGTTTTGGGTTTTAAATAATGTGAACACGTGCAAACTGGAAGGGTGAATGCCTGTATTCTGGGTTTTCTGTCTAGGCAAGCACTTCGTATACATCTCATCAGACGCGAGACCAGTTGTGCTTACCTGGGAATTCTTGGGATGAGTGTTCACTTATAGGCGAGCATGTCTTCGCGATACATTATTTTCGACCCATTTACTTTGATTTGTCACTGTGTGTCGTTTGTTGCTTTGTAGTAACAAACAAATGACCACTATCCTTGCTTTCATCAGATTTGTTTCATCTCATTCTTTTCATCTAATTCTCTCTCTCGTTTCCTTTCATGTTCCCTATTTCAGAATGCCTCCTCGACGCGAAAGCCAGATAGAGACTGCCGAGCTGGCAGAAATTATTGCGCAGCAGATGGCTGCTCAATTTCCAAATCTCTTTGCTCAATGGAACCAAGCCAACAATAACAACAACAACAATGTTCCATGCAAGTACAAGGATTTTAATCAGGCTAAACCACTCAAGTTTAGTGGTTCTGAAGGAGCGACTGGGCTTCTTCAGTGGTTCGAGAGCAGTGAGAATACTTTCCGCCATGTGCAGTGTCCGGATAATCGCAAAGTCGAGTTTGCTTCGAGCGTATTTCAGAAAAGGGCTTTGACATGGTGGAACGGGATTATGAGAGACAGGGGTGCAGAAGTTGCTCTTGCACAGACATGGGCTGAGCTTAGAGCCCTTATGATGAGGGAATTCTGTCCTCGTCATGAGCAGCGAGCTTTGGAGAAGGAATTTGATGATTTGAAGCAAGATAGTGGTGAGCACAGGGCTTATACTGATCGGTTTGAAGAGTTGAGTCTGCTTTGTCCGACTATGGTTACCCCACTCGACAAGGCTATCGAGAGATACATCGACGGCCTACCCGACTCGGTACAAGACATCCTTACTGGTAGTAACCCTGCCACACTTCGTCAGGCAATCGAGTTATCAGCAACGCTGACTGAGTCGCAGATCAGGAAGAACAAGTTACACCGGAAGGGTGACAAGGGCAAGAAACAGTTGGCTGACAAGGGGGATAGCAAGAAGGGTCAAAACAAGAATGGAAAGGACTCTGGTTCTTCGAAGAGGGCAAAGAAGCGTAAGGCTTCCCAAAACTATGATGTCACTGCCCAAGCTAACCAGGCAGCTCCCAACCAACCCGCACAGCCTCCAGCGAAGAAACCCTATTCAGGGAATGCACCGTTGTGCAATAGATGCAACAGTCACCACCAGCCGCAACTTCCATGCCGTTTCTGTACTAACTATGGGAAGTCAGGCCATCTTGCCAATTTTTGTCGGTCTGCTCAGAATCCCGCGGTTCAGAACCCGGCTCGACAAGTTGCTCAGCCTCTTGCTCAGCAACAGGGTCAAGCTGCACGACCACACTACCCACCTGGTGCCTGTTACAATTGTGGGGATCTGACCCACTACAGAAACCAATGCCCAAAGCTAGCTAATGCAAATCCGACCCACGGATGAGCATTTAGCTGAACAAAGGATGTTGCTGTCTTATGCCTTTGTTTCTTTTGTTTTCGTGTATTGTGAAACAATATGTCTCGTTCATAAATAAAAGTTGTTGTTCACAATTCTGATATACAAGTATAATTACATGCGTGTATGACTTTTCCTATGATACCTACATCAAAGAACTATGTACCTTACAAACTACTCTTGTGATTTCTCTCTTTCAAATGATTGCTCATGATTCCCTCGAAAATTTTAAGTACTCGTTTCACTCTAAGAAACAAAGTACAGAAAATTAAGTGACATTATGAGTAATCGTACTTTTCGCACATCTGTGCTTTTAAATCCTTGGTTAGATAGCTAAGGGTATTTTCAAATCTCATACCCATTACGTTTCGATTTTTCAACATACACAGTACCAGTATTTCAAAAACAATCTTCGTGATCTCAAAACATTTCATGTAGTTTGAAAACAATTTTTCTAGATGCATTGTCTATGTTATTTCAAAAACATTGGCCATGTTATCAAAACCAACCTTTCTAATTTCAAAATATTTCATATAGTCTGAAGACAATATTAACACAATACATTTTCTGATCAAGTGCATGATTTCGAAAAGCATCATTCATGTCTTTCAAAAACCTTATACATAATTTCAAAATTCATCTCGCATGATTTTAAAACATTTTTGTAAATATATCTATCTAATACACCTACTTTATTTCAAAATATTATATATAAGGTTTCAAAAACAATTTTTTTCCCATGCATAGTTTTCCAAATATATTTTCCTCACACATTTACTTAACCTTCAAAATCTGCTTCATATGTCGCCTTGACATATCTAGCATCTCAACCTCATAAGCATTTTACTTCATGTTTTGACTTAAGCACATCCCGTGCAAGAATTCAAAGCATCTTCAACTTCTAAAATCCATATGGGATCTTTCTATCTCCATAATTAGACCCTTGTGGATGATCATCATATTCAAATCAGAGTCCTTAATTGGATTCCTTATGTACCTTAATTCGAACATTTCGGTTCTTTATAATCGAAATCGAATTTTCTCTTCAAAAATCTTTCTATCTTTATAGTTAGATTCTTGATAACGTTTAAAGTACTAAATGAAATCCGCTGAATGGATTCCTAGTGTGCTTTAAATGCATGTACGCAAGTAACAAGACAAATTAACAAACAATTTTGTGGTTATGTGACTATGTATTTACATATTTTGTGTTTTCATTTATACATTTTTGTGTTTTTTGTATACTCTGGATATTCGTTATCCAAATCCTCGTAGAATCTTTCATATCTTCATATGAGGGATTCATAGTAGGATATTCAAAAGGTACTACCTTAAATCCTTAATGGGCTTCTATGTAATAGTTAAGACCCTTGGATTATATTGTACCGCTCCATGATTCATAAGAGACCCTTTAGTGGTCTAATCAAAAAGATTGATTCACAATTTGGTTAAAGAACGACATCTAGTGATGTAGCTGGACAGACTCCTTGATAGTCTATTTAGATCATTTATTGATTTAATTAAAAGGACTCTATGGCGGTCTAGTCACACTCATCACAGGATTGTTCATTTGGTTTTCCCCTGCACATTATAAAATAGACTGTGTAAACTGTGCAAGGAATTGTCTGATTATGGACGCGTACATAATTATGAGATTCGGTGCACGGTAACCACAGTAAGATTTATTATGTGTAAGAACCGATAGTGACAACAATAACGAAATGAGAACGATGTAATGGAGGTACGGTGGACGCACCAATGACGCTTTATATACTTGTATATAAGTATCCCTCTTACATTGCAATCATGATGTTATTAAAGTTACTAGAAGTTCAGAACCCTAACCAATGTTGTTCGATCTTTTCAACTTCATGTTTTAAACTCTCACAAGTTTCCTCTAAATAAATTTCGGGACGAAATTTCCAAAAGTAGGGGAGACTGTAACACCTGTGCCTCCACGGCCATCAAACAAATGCCAAACCAATGAAAAAATGTATTTCATACTTTGGACTTGTATAAATATGTGTATCTTTTGCACATATCGACTCATGTTCGATTTCAAGCTCTAAATCGCTTTCTAGAAGGTTATACGCGCACTAATGCGTAAATATAACCAGTTTAATTCAACGAACACTCCGGAATAGTGAAATAGGCTTTACATACCTTAAATAACCTATACATAACTTAGATATAAGTTTTGGAAGGTTTGGTGTGGTGAAATCAAAGTTAAATCGCTTACAGGGACTAAAGTTGACAAACTGCGAAAGTATGCCAATTTGAACTGTAACAGACATTCCGGAACATGACCATAAGTTAAACATACCATAAATAGCCTTTACATAGCTTAGAAATAGGCTTTGAGGGGTTCGGTATGCTAAAATAAACTTTTGGGTCATTCAGGGACTAAAAGTGTCAAAAAGTGCACAAGTTTGCATTTTCGCGCATAACTTACGTTCTGAATACATCTGGACATCCAAAAATTTATGTAAGCATGACTACATTATATTTTAGTGTTCGCCATAAGAAAAATCCATTCGTCGCGTCATTTGGATCGTTTTTCGCGCTTATGCGCATTCCGTCGTAATTAAGCGAACATCGCGTTCGTACGGCCAAACGAACCAACCTCCGGCATATTTTTGAGCATGTTTTGAGTTCCCTATACTTTAACTTCATTTTAGAGCCTTGAAATGAGGTTAACGGGGTTCAAACGCATCGAAAATCGCTTAAACGGGCTGCAGGGACTAAACCTGTCACTTTTGAAACATTTCTGGAACTGGGAGGCAGTGGCGTAGCGCGAGCCCTAAGGGCCTATGCAGTCGCGCTATGCGACTGCCTATTCTGGACCAGATTCCATGTTCTAAATACAAGTTGCAGCTGATTGATCCTTAACCACATGTTTTAAGTTGCTTAGTCACTAAGATAAGACTCATATGTAGCTTCCATAAGGTTCCGACAAGTGTACGGGTTGGATCATGGCACGTTTTCCATGAAACGATCCTAACGGTTCGGGTATTCCTATAAATACCCAACCCACACAACCTCATTTTGCACAAGAATTCTGATTTGAGAGCTCTAAGTTGAAACCATTGTTTCATACCTGAGTTCTTGGATCGGGATTAGCATTCGGGGACCCTTCGTAAGTATTCTTTCGTTCTTTTCCTTATTTTTACTGCTTTTCGAGTCAGAAAGTCAAACTTTGTTTGACTTTCAGCGTTGACCAGTAATGGTCAATGCGAAGTTCGTTTGAACTTCGCAACGTGAGTGTAATCACGTTGGTTATAGTCCCTTGGGACTATGCCTACTGATTACCACGTTGTTTAGGGTCGTAGGGTAAGCGATCTAATAAATCGCTTATACCTTCGAACCCGACCCAGTTTGGTCGATCATTAGGATCCGACCAAACACATTAGGTGACCATAGTAGGTAGGGAATAACCTTCCGAGGTTATACCCTATGGTCACATCGTTTAAGTAGTTGTATGATAGGTAGTTTATATGCCTTAGGTAAATTACCAGAATACCCTTTTCATGTATAATTGGTAATTAAGAATATGTAACCTAAACTTTTGTCACATAACTGATTATGTAACATGTTTAGGCATATAACACTTGTCATAGGACTAGTTAGGCGGTCCGAACGCGTTTCACGCGAACGACGCGTTAAAGTAGCATAAGCTACCTAAACGGGTCGTAATGGGTCGTAAGCAGTTAGGTTAAGTTTCATTTAGCATGTAGGCTTTGTTAAACCAAATGACACGAGTCTCTACACTCGTTTGGTTTACCAACCCTAATGCTACCCGATCTTCCGATCTAGGTCCGGTTAATTAACATAGTTACCTATATTAGGTGCCGTTTGATTTCGAGATCTCTAGCACTGTTTGGTGGTTATCTTTAGACAACTGAGCAATCTCAAGTGAGTACATAGACCCCTCTTTTACTGTTTTCCAAACTGTTTTGGGGTGGAACACATGTGCCTACTTGTTACTTTCATGCTTTCCTGTTTTCACATCATATACATGCTATGTTCGTTAGTACATTATAGTACATGATTTCATTACATTTTATGCTAGGTGTGCCCATTGTGTGCATTACTTGGTACATCGTTTTACATTTCATTTCATGCTAGGTGTGCCCACTGTGTGCATTACTTGGTACATCGTTTTACATTACATTTCATGCTAGGTGTGCCCATTGTGTGCATTACTTAGTACATTGTTTTACATGACATTTTATGCTAGGTGTGCCCATAGTGTGCATTACTTAGTACATTGTTTTACATCACATCACATCACATGCTATGTATGTTCATTTGTTGCATACTTAGTACAGATTCATTTCATCACATGCCTACATTTTGGTATGACATTTGGTTTGTTTACATGGGACAACACATTCATTAACATTAGCTACGCCGTTCGTTAGTAGGTAGTGGTACCATAGGAATTGACAACTCCCGTTCCGGACATCCCAGGGAAAGGGGACAGAAAGGAATGACCGAATTCGATGATATTTACACAGATAGACCTTTAATTTGTTTAAGGGTTTATCACCACAGTCGCAAGGCTTGGATGTATGCATTATAACAACACCGCATAAATGTTCATATTCAGTATTGCATGCATTTACACATTACATGATTGACCTTGATCATGCATTTACACATTACATGATTGACATTGATCATGCATTTACACATTACATGATTGACCTTGATCATGCATTTACACATTACATGATTGACCTTGATCATGCATTTACATATTACATGATTGACCTTGATCATGCATTTACACATTACATGATTGACATTGATCATGCATTTACACATTACATGATTGACCTTGATCATGCATTTACACATTACATGATTGACCTTGATCATGCATTTACACATTACATGATTGACCTTGATCATGCATTTACACAAGACATAATATTGATTTAAACACAGTTTTACTTCAATACTTTGCTTTTGTGCATATGGTTTAGTTGAGACATTTCACTAGCCATACATGACATTTTGACATAGACATTTTGACATAGACATTTGACATAGACATTTTGACATAGACATTTTAACATGATTGACATTGATCATGCATTTACACAAAACATAACGTTGATTTAAACCAAGTTTTACTTCAATACTTTGTTTTTGTGCATTTCACCTATGGTTTAGTTGATGCGTTTTCACTAGCCATAGATATCATTTAGGTTACACATTACATGATTTACATTGATCATGCATTTTGACATATTATTCAATACATTGACCATTGGATTAAACATAGACGTTTTACATTGATTGGTTTGGTTTGATTAAGTGATTAAGTAATGATGCGTGTGTAATGTGATACAAGCATGGTGGATACGCCGCTGGTACTTCCTATATATAAGTGTTTGTATGGTATTACATATCGTAGCGTTATTTGAATCATTTCAATTTGAGATATATAACATTTTATACAAATAACATACTTTTCACAAGACATTGTTTTATAAACAACTTATCTTATACAAACTCATTTTACATGGTTATTCATTTAACCTGACATTTATTTATACATATCATCTGATCTTATCGTTTTTCAAATGATTTACAAAACAAAGCAAATAACAAGGTTCATGACTAAACATTTTCTCAAGCATAAGTCATGAAACCTATTTTCACAAAACCTATGTATCTCACCGGCATTTTTATGCTGACGTACCATATTTTCACATGTGTTTTTCAGGAAATGAAGCATAAGATGATCAAGATACACATAGGCTGACTTGGGCTTTAGTGACAATAAAAGATGCAAGACTAGTTAATTATGTTGTATTTCCTTGTTTGTTAAGACATTGTAACACTTCTATTGAATAAAACAAAATTTCAATTGCCATGGATTTGAAACATTAATTCTGTTACAACACTCCCCGATGTTTCCGCCACGTTTTGTATGTTCCACGTGGTCGGGGTGTGACATACATACCCTCCCAAGGGGATATGTAGATTTAGTTTTAAATTCTTTAACCCATTCCCAAACCACCGGGAATCCCATGCCTTGTAGAAAGTGTGAACTCACCTCGGTTTGCTCGGTCAGATTCTCAAATATAGCTAACAGTCAAGGTCGGTCAATCACATCCTAATATGATTACCAGTTAGTTATTTAGTGATTTTCAAATAGAGCACAAAGTTCCTACACGTATCTATCACATAGCATGCATTACATTAACTGTTTATGCCCATATATACTTCCCATCCATTCCCCACTCATAAGCGAACATACGATAATGTGCATAACACATATAACATGTTAGATCATTCACAGATAGCATATTCGACATTTAGACACGCAAATTACAGCTTTTGTCATTTCAGCTTAAATATTCAAAACCGGGCTGTTTTCGGACATTTTAATAAAATAGTTAACTTATTCCAAAAATTCCCAAATTTTTATAGAATGTCTTAAACTTTCCTAATTTTATTGTGTAAAAATATTGGGGTCCAGTTCATTACCAATATTTTATAAAAATTCATTTTCCGGACTGAACTCAGATTTATCTTTTCTGACCACAGTCGACAGAACAATTTATTTAAAATTCATCGAGAGTCCGATTTACGAAATTCTAGTGAGATAATTACAAATACATTGGTGGTCATCTACAGTACAAGTTTCATGATCTAACTCTACACAGAACTCAAGTTATGACAGAAAACAAAACGCATATTTTCAGCTGAAAAATGCAGCTCTAGCTGCTGTTACAAAATGGCACCTTAAAAATAGTAAACGGAGTCCAAAAATTACGATTCTGGTGCCATTAGAACCGTATTTCATAATATATAAATCTAGGCTTCAGAAAATACAATTTTCGTTAAGTTACGGTTCTGTTACAGCCAAATGAAGTTGGCTGTAATCATTAAACAGCCTACTGTTTTCAGTCTTTAACACTCTAAAGCGCGGTCGATTGATTCCGTTAGCATGTTTAGTGATCACAACAATGTCAAACATCAATATTACAAGTAGATCAGCAAGTAAATCAGTAACATAATCAAGACAACTTCAGTTTATCATCACTTCATCATGTTTCATCAATATTTCATTACAAGTTAGTTTATATGCAAGACTTTGTTCATGGTTCTTTAGTGTTCATGGATTTTCATCATCAAACATCTATTAACCACCTAAATAACATAAAGAATGAACTGATCTAAGTTCTTACCACTAGCCCAAGGCTAGGGAAGTTCGAGTGAAGAAATGTGGTGGTTAATAGCGAATGGAGAAGGTCCTTCCACTTCCGAGAGCACCAAGCTTCGTTGTATGACCCGTACCACCTTTGTATACTTGTAGAATGAATGAAAAAAGATTGAAGGTGATGGTAGGGTGGTGATGGGTGTTCGGCCATGAGCTCTTGAAGGAGAAGAGAGGAGATGAGTGTTGGTGGTATGAAGGGTTTATGTTTCTTGAGTTTACTTATAATCCACCAATTCCATTTACCTAGTGTGTAATGTGTTTGGGAAAATAGAAGCATGATCTACTAAAATATCCAAACAAATCACATGTGGGGCCACCATGTTGGAACCGTATGTGAGGGGGGGGGGGGGGTCTTAGGCTAGGGTTTAACTAGTTTAGTTAGCTTAGAGTTGGATTTCAAGTGTTAGTTAGGGATTTGGTTACTAGATATTTATGTAGTGTGTGTTATGATATTCGGGGATCATAACTAGTTCAGAAAAAATAAAACAGTGCTTCTGGCATTATTTTGGTGTTTCGGGTAATGTCCGGTTGTTTGGTTCGATACTTTTTCGTTAAACTGCTTAATTAATCCGTAAAGTGTCATATATATATATTTTGTAACGTTTTTGATTTTCAACCCTCAGGAAAGCATAACGGACTATTTAGTAACATTTCTGTATACTACTAGTATGTTAACAAGCACATGCAAGTATAACACAGTAATCAGAGAGCAGTTAAATGATTCAGCACAATCATCAAGTACATTAATTAACATTAATAGATTGTACGGTTACATGTAAATTTGAGGGTTGTCACACAAATCTCTCTGTGATGCAATATGTCAAAAGCTATAGGTGGTGACATAAAAATAGAAGCTTCGATGATGACGTAGAGGATTAGAATGTCACCATCGTGTTCTCAGTTGCAGGGACATAAAGAGAGGGAGTACATAAAGAGAGCGTGTGTATATGAAATAGGTTGGGGGATGAGAAAGCGATAGAGAGAAATAGCAGACTGCTAGATTTTTTTTGAGGTTTGAATTTTGAATCGCCCGCCGGACGTGTCATGTGGATAAGCGGGATATGTTAAGGTTCTCAGAGTGTGCATTGTAAAGTTGTACTCTATCCATTAAATCAATTTTAAGGGAAGTGGCAAATGACCTAAGTTACCCTTCCAATATGTATATATATAGTATATATATATACACACACACAAAATCGGGATCAGGAGAAAACCCTAAAAGTGTGAAAACGTTGAGAACGGATCCTGGGCGTACACGTGGCGCGCGATATAATCATGGCGGAGGGGCTTTTTTTGTCTTTTTATCTTCTTTTCCCAATGCGTGTGTCACAATACTACTTCATTTTTTGCGTCTAATATTTTTTTAGCGTGTAGTTAGATTTAATAACAACCTTGCGTTTTAATGGTCTTTTTAGATCTGCCTCGTTGAATTAATCGTTTTTTGTGTTACATAGTAAATATTTTGGCGTTTATGGCGTTCCCAAATCTATTAAAATTAATTAATAATTCTAACATCCTTGCGTCCATGGTGTTACCAAATTCATTATATACCTTTAATAATTCAAACTTTACAATTTTTTAGCATTTTTGTAGATTTCACCAGTTGAATTAATCCCATATATATGTTATAAAGGTAAAAAAAATATCCGTTCATGGACTTCTTAATAATTCATTAATAATTTAAAAGATTACAATAAGACGAAATCAAAACAACCTTATAGTCTTCTGTGTATGGGATTACATCAGAGATGTACCCATCGCTTTGTTCATCACTTTCTTCAGATTCATCATCACCATATTGTGCATTGGCGTATAACGCCATTATCTCATCTCGTCTTTGTTGCAACCTATACTTAAATATCATGACAACCCTGGATCTTGCATCGTTCGAAGGTGCTAAATCACAGAGTTGTTCAAGAAGATGTAGTCTCTCTGTCTTCAGCATTTCGTCCATCGACAATGAATATTCCACCCCATGTTGATAAGTCACTTTAACCGTTCTTGCTTGTTCATCCAAACCCATCTGGTAAGTGTTGGTAGACCATAATCATCTATATCATCATCATCACCATCATCATTATCTGCTAGAAATATTCTCTTCAATCTTCTTATTACCGTTCAAGTCCTTTCACAATCGTCGGCCCTTGGAATCCCAAGTGCCAGAATATCCCTCTGAATGGCTTCATACATAGTAAGTATGACCTTGATTGTCTTGACCTTCTCCCTTCTCCTATCAGAGAACTTTAGGACGAAACGTCTCTCCAACCTCTCAAACATCTATGCAATAACATGAGCCATTTTTTTAAGTTGTATGGCATTTTAGACAATGTGTGGCATGTTTATAGAATGTGTTGAGTGTTAGGTTTTGTTTACCTGTTCTACTTATATAATGACGTTTTTGCCGCCAGGTAGGATGCAGTCCTATAATGTGACAGGTAATTATGGTGTTTTGAAAAGATAAATAAATTCAATTACCCATGGAGTGTCTTTTAATATAATAAATGTTAGTAATAAAGTTTTCGTCATTTCAGTTACTGTTTGTTCAGCTTCATCTGTTAAGGCTATAACACGCCCCATCTTTTAGATTTTGGTGATTTATATTTTTAAAGGCGTTTTGATAAAGATGGCACATTGTTCTATTCTCTTGCACATTGTTTTATACATTTCAGTAATTTGTTTTTGGAGTTTTTAATAATATTTGTCTAAAGTCATTTTGTTAAAGTTTTGGAGTTTGGCATTTGTGGCATCTTGGCATTTTACAAGCATTTTTTTAGAGAAATAATGTATTTTTCAGCGAAAAATTAGATAACAAACCACATAAAAAAATAGAAGCGAAAAAATAAATTAAAAATCCTAATCCAATTTTTCTTCCAAATCTTCACTGTCATCAGTCTCTTTCTTCTTTAAAACTACAAGAACTATCACAAATATATGGCATTTTGGTTTTGGTTTAAATTATTTGTTGTTCGTTGTTGAAGTGGCTTTGTAGATGTTGAAGACATAGATCGATGCTGTGTGGGTGGATGTTATTTGTTTGTCATCCTCATTTTCATCATCAAGTCCAAAATAGCATTTACACTGGGATCGGTCTCTTCTTCTCATCCAAACCTTCTTCAAGAACAAAGCACAGAAAATGACATATGACTGTCATCAGTCTCTTTTTCTTTAAGATTTTTCCATCTCATCCAGCGAAATCTTATTTAGTTACCCCCCCCCCCCTGACCTAACAATCCATTCAGTGAAACTTCATGCAGAACAATAATGAATATCCAAGAAACGATGTTTGCCATCTTTGTTTTTTTTTTTAACTTTTTTGGCGTTTTATAGTGAGTGGTATTTAGGAAACTTGGTGTTTGTTTTTTGGTGTGATCAATGTTAGGTGCTGAGACGTTTGTTTATATAAGTTGTTTTTGGCTCGTAGTTTAGTCGGGATTTTATTATAAAAATGTTTGTAATAAACTATCAGCCATTTCAGTTAGTTACTGTTTGTAGTTTCTGTTTGTTCAGCTTTATCTGTTATGGCTGTAACACGTCCCATCTTTCAAGTTCGGCATTTTGTATTTCATAGCGTTTTGTTGATAAAGATGATTAAAAACACTAATTAATTTTTGGTGTCTGGTTTTTGTGGAATTTTTAAAGATGATTAAATACACTAATTAGCTTTTGGCATTTGGCGTTTGTGGCATTTTTAAATATTATTAAATACACTAATTAACTATTGGTGTCTGACGTTTGTGGCATTTTGTCATTTTGTAACTAATGATAGAATATAGTATTTTATTATTTGAAAAGTACGTAACAAACACAGAAAATGTTACACAAGAGAAAAAAAAAGAAAACAAAACAAAAAAATTAAAACTCCTCGTTAGAAGGGATTTTGTCTGAGAAGTATCCATCGCTCCCCTCGTCGTCTTCTTCGGATTCTTCTTCTAGTTTCTTATCCAAGTTATCACTTTCACTTTCATTGGCCTCTTATTCTTGAAGATTTTGAATCCTCCATTTCAACATGTCATGCAACAACTCCAATTTTCCTATAATGTCTATGTTCCAACATGTTGCGTTGTATAACTACTCTAGGAACCCAAGACCCTGCTTGGTCATGATGTTTTCAAGCATATAGTCTTCCTGGTGCCCATTGTCACATATAACAGTGACCATGTCAGTTTCTTCATCAAAACGCCATGATCGGATGACTGGGTCCATTTTTGCATTTGCTTTGTTTGGTCCAAATTTTCTAGTTAATCTTCTTGTTAGGGATAGAATTTCACAGCTTATGGATCACGGATCCTCAAGTGAAGCCTTGATCATGGATCCTCGGTTCAGTTTGAATTAAGGATCCTCAGAAGAAGATGAAGGAATAAAGATCCAGGATCCTCATTATTATTCTAAACTAACAATTGTTTCCATCACCTTTTGGCTTGTTTTGCAGGTATGTTTCGAAGAGAACTTATTCCATCCGAGATTCCAGGGGAATATGCTCTTTATTTTCAACATGTGCACAAGCTGAGGACTGTTGGTGGTGATCGTGGGTGAATGGCTGATTTTTTGGATAGTTAGTTAGGATATTTTTAGCTAAGTTAATAGGGGTATTGAGCTAAATTTAAAAACCACTTTGCACTCCGATGAACACACATCATTTCTGTTGCTATCTCTCGAATACACACACACTAGAATTAATTATATCAAGCTCAATACTTCCGAAGTTGTAAACTTGTTTATTCAATATACTTAATAGTGATAGTTTTCACTATCCGAGGTTTTTTATACCGAAGATCATACCTTGATCAAGGGCTTTTTCCTCGTATAAATCCTGGTGTCAATCATATATTTCATTCACTTGTTGTTCATACATGTGTCCAATTAACCAAGCATCATACCTCACAAAAATCAGATTTTGTTACATTATCCCTATTTGATTTTTGACCAAAACAGTTTGGCGCCCACCGTGGGGCAATCGGTGCTTCATTCTTAAAAAAAATTTGTTCATTTCATTCATTTTTGTTCATTACCTTCAACCACATAGCTTCTCATGCGAAAAACACTTCAAGCTCCATGCCGGTGATCACCTCTTCACAGGGTATTCCACCTTTGCCTCATGTCCCTTCTGGATCCCAAAAGAATGCTGAGAATGCTACGAAGAAGCCAACCCCCATTTTCACAAAAGCAACCACTGTTGTTTCTTCTAGTCCTACTAACAATGATCTTTGTTCTTTGATTTTGCAGATGAAGGATTACATGCAACAGCAGGACAAAACTAATGACAGGATCCTTCGGGAGATCGATGAAATCAAGAAATTGAAGAGATTAGCGGAGGATCACTCTCCATTGATTCTTAGATCACTAAATTTCGATAATCTAGTCATAACTACCCAGCATTCCACAGCATCAGGTGTCCAGTACCAGGGTGGATCATCGAGTATGCATTATGGATCATCGGCGATAACTCAGGCTCAAGGATCCTATTTCCAGCCTTCAGGATCCTCTCTTCAGCCTCAAGGATCCTCTTTCCAGCATCAAGGATTCTTCTCTAGTTCGGGAGGATACATGGGGACGCAGTCAGTTTAAGGATCCCACTCGCAGTACTCGGGATCCTCATCTCAGGTTCAGGGATCCTCATCCCAGGCTAACGGATCCATGGAATATCCTCTAAGACCTCCAGCTTTGGTATATCAAGGATCCAATATCTTTCAGGATCAAGGATCCTTAAGGAGTCTACAACCCAGAAGTTTAGAAATTCATTTGGGAGACTTCATCCCCATGCAAATTATTTCTTTTTTCTGGTCCCTCGATCATGCTAGAATCACATCAATTCGGATTCACATCAGGAATACCAGCCTCGAATCAATCAGGGGGTAATACTTTAAATACATCTTATAATACTAATCATGGCTTTGTGTAGGAACCCGGAATCAACCAAGCTATGGATAGAGAATTGCAAAAACTCAAGGATATGATATCCAGTGTTCCAGGAGTGGTTAAGCCCATTCTTGAAATCCCAGATGGAAGTCATAGGATATCTCGCTTTGCACCACCTATATGTGATGCAGAGATACCAAAGAGGTTTCAAACACCAAATATGAAGCTCTATGATGGTACAATTGATCCAGAAGAGCATGTAGCTCAATACAGGGAGAGAATGGAGATTAACCCCATTCCTGAAAGGTTAAAAGAAGCATGTATGTGCAAGGGTTTCGGATCCACACTGACTGGATCAGCTTTTAAATGGCCGCTAAGTCTTCCTCCTTACTCTATTACTTCATTTACTAATCTAGTTAACTTGTTCAATAGCCAATTTTCTTGTAGTAGGAGATTTGAACGTTTAACTAGTGACATATATAGGGTAACTCAAGGTAATAATGAATCACTAAGGGATTACATAACTAAATTCAGTAGAGAATCCTTAGAAATTCCCAATTTAGATATTACAACAGCTGTGGAAGCTTTTAAAATGGGTTTGCTTAAGGATTCACAATTCTATGATGATCTTGTGATGACACCTTGCAGGAACCTTGATGAAGTGAGAACCAGGGCCCTTAGATTCATCAGTTTAGAGGATGATAAAAGGATCCAGGAGAAACTGTCAGGATCCTCAAAGCAGGAAAAGCAAGGATCCTATTTCAAGAACAACAAATCGAAATCCTACAATAAGTCCGATAATCAAAACATGCATTCTATGGAGCAAGAAGAAGATGATGAGGATTATCCTCCTATTTCTGACTATTGCTTTGCTGTTGATAACAACGAACTGATCCTCGCAGTGCAGAATTTAGGTCACAAAGCTAGGTGGCCTAGAAAGAACGACAAGCCGGCTGCCACAAAAGACAAATCCAAATGGTGTACATATCATGAAGATTTTGGTCATCTCACTGATGAATGTATAGCACTTAGAAAAGAGATCGGTTACCTGTTAAGCAAAGGATACTTGAAGGAACTATTCGGAAGAAAGAAATCAAGGATCCAGGATCCTGAAAAAATTCCAGAAAGAGCTCCCGTTCCTCCAGCTGATGCCTAGATTATTAACTTCCTTTTCAGCAGCTAAGAGGCATGCCAAAAAGACAAAATTGGAGAATGAGGATAGACCTATTCGAACTTCTATCCTTACAGAGCAAAAAGTCATATCCTTTGATGAGGATGACCGTGTAGATATTCAGGATCCTCATCATGATGGTCTTGTTATTACATTGTTTATTTCTAACCATTTTGTTCGCAGGATTCTCATAGATGGGGGAAGCTCAGTGAACATTATTCAACTTGATATCCTCAAAAGAATGAACATCCCCGAATCAGAAATCATCCCAAGATCATCAGTTCTTGTGGGATTCAGTGGGGAAACCAAGAATACATTGGGGGACATTAAACTTCCTATTTACATAGAAGGAGTAAATTCTATTAAAAAGATTTGTGTCATAGATTGCTTATCTTGTTGTAATGTTATCCTTGGTAGGCCATGGATACATGATATGAAAGAAGTCCTTTCTACATATCATCAGTGTGTTAAACTCCCCACTCCTTGGGGTGTGGTGAAAATTGAGAGTGATCAACAAGAGGCCAAGAATTGTTACACTTCATCAATGAAGCCAGCCTCAAGACATAGGGGAGCGTAGAAATTAAAGTATCCTCCAAGAGATGTCCTGGAGGCAAGACAACAAGATGTTAAAGATATCCTGATGGATCCTCAGGATCCTGAATCCAAATTTTTTATAGGATCCGGATTCCTTGATAATATTCAACAGGATTTAGTATCCTTCTTAAAGAGAAGAAAAGCTACCTTTTCTTGGAAGCATAACGACATGACAGGTATCTCTAAAGATATTATTACTCATAAACTTGGCATTGACAGGTCATTCAAACCCATACCTCAGAAGAGGAGAAAGTTTGCACCTGAAAAAAATGCCATCATCCAAGAGGAGGTAGATAAACTGCTCAAAGTAGGTATGATAAGAGAGGTAAAGTATCTAAGGTGGTTAGCCAATGTGGTTGTTGTTCAAAAGAAAAATGGAAAGTGGAGGGTATGTGTCGATTTTACTGATTTAAATAAGGCATGTCCCAAGAATCCTTTCCCATTACCCCCACATTGACTCCATGGTGGATGCTACAGCGGGTCATGAGTTGCTAACTTTTATGGATGCTTCATCTGGATTTCAACAAATTCAGATGGAACCATCTGATCAAGAGGATACAGCCTTTATGACCCCTACTGGTATCTATTTTTATATTGCTATGCCCTTTGGACTAAGAAATGCAGGTGCTACATACCAAAGGCTAGTTAATATGATGTTTAAAGAACAAATTGGACACACAATGGAAGTCTATATTGATGACATGGTAGTTAAGTCCAAGAGAGCTGAGGATCACCTTAGAGATTTGGATGAAGCATTTGGTATCCTTGATAAATTCAACATGAAATTAAATCCTTCCAAATGCCACTTTGTGTGACACCTGTGTCACTTCAACCATCAAACAAATACCAAACCAATGAAATATTGTAATTTAATACTTGGGATTTGTTAAAAATATGTGTATCATTTGCACATATCAACTCTTGTTCGATTTCAAGCTTTAAATCGCTTTCTGGAAGGTTATACGCGCACTGATGCGTAAATGTAACCAGTTTAATGCAAGGAACACTCCGGAATAGTGAAATAGGCTTAACATACCTTAAATAACCTTTACATAACTTAGAAATAAGTTTTGGAGGGTTTGGTATGCCGAAATCAAGTTTATTCGCTTACAGGGACTAAATTCGACAAACTGTGAAAGTATGCCGATTTGTACTGTAACGAACATTCTAGAACTTGATCATAAGTTAAATATGCCCTAAATATCCTTTACATAGCTTTGAAATAGGCTTTGAGGTGTTTGGTGCGCAAAAATAAACTTTCTTGATCAATAGGGACTAAAAGCGTTAAAAAGTGCATAAGTTTGCATTTTCGCGCATATCCTACGTTCTGAATATATCCGGACATCCAAAAATTTTTGTAAGCATTAAAATATTTTATTTTAGTGTTTGGTATGATAAATTCCATTCGTCGCTTAATTTGGATCGTTTTTGCGTTCGTTACGACTTCCGTCGTAATTAACCGAACAACGCAACCGTACGGCCAAACGAACCGATATCCGAGATATTTTTTAGCACATTTTAAGTTCCCTATACTTTAACTTCATTTTAGAGCTTTGCAATGGGGTTAACGGGGCTTAAACGTGTCAAAAATGCATCGAAAACCAAGTTTGGGGCTTCAGGGACTAAAACTGCCAATTTTGAAAGTTGCTGACCTGCAAGGTCCTTACGGTACGTATGGACCTTTGATTATGGTCCGTAAGCCATCCCCAGACCAGCAGAATGTGTTTCCAGCTATTTCCAGCTCATTCCAGCTCTTGCAAATGGTTTTTGATCAATCTATGGGCCAATTTTGATGGTTTTTTAGTGCCCCTTGTATTCAAATACCATGTGCCCACTTGTACGGATGAGATCAAAGCTCAATCTTTGAGAAATGATCCTAACGGTTGTACGAAAACTATATATAGCCCACCCCATTTCACTCCCAAAGCACAAATGATCTGATTTCTGCTCTCTAAGTTGAAGTTTATGCTTCATACCTTAGAGTAAATCGGATCATAGCTTGCGGGGACCCTTTGTAAGTATTCCTTCGTTCTTTTATCGCTTTTCGAGTCTGAAAGTCAAACTGTGTTTGACTTTCTGTATTGACCAGTTTATGGTCAACGCGAAGTTCGTTTGAACTTCATAACGTGAGCGTAATCACGATGGTTATAGTCCCTAGTAACTATACCTACTGATTACCACATTATCTAGGTTAGTGACGAGTCGTAGTTTCGGCCAAAATGTGTATTCTCGCATATTTTGTAACCAAACTACTTTAAGGTATCAAAACCGTTTGTTTTGATACCAAACCTGTTTTCTAACTTAACTAAACATGTTTTAGCATGTTTAGCACTTTTTAGTTTAGTGCTTGTGTATAGTCGTAAGTCAAGCGGACTAAACACCCGCTTAGACTTTCGAACATGACCCGTTTGGTCGATCATTAGGATCCAACCAAACATGCTTAGTGACCATAGTTGTATAGGGAATAACCTTCCAAGGTTATACCTTATGGTCACCTAGTTTAAGTAGTTGTATGATAGGTTATATGCCTTAGGTAAATTACCAAAATGCCCTTTTCATGCGTAATTGGTAATTAAGCATATGTAACCTAAACTTTTGTCACGTAACTGATTTTGTAACATATTTAAACCTGTTTTGGCATATAATACTTGTCATAGGACTAGTTAGACGTCTCGAACGCGCTTTTGCGCGCACGACGCGTTAAAATAGCGTAAACTACCTTAATGGGTCGCGATGGGTCGAAAGCACTTAGGTTAGGTTTCATTTTAGTATGTAGGACTTGTTAAACCATATCATATGAGATCACACACTCATTTGGTTTACGAGACCTCATCCTATCCGATCTTCCGATTTAGGTCTGGTTCATTTATATAGTTACCCATATTAGGTGCCGTCTGATTACGTGCTCCCTCTAGCTTGCTTGGTAGTTGTTCAAGACTCCTAAGCACTCTTAGGTGAGTACATAGTCTCCTCTTATACTATTTTCAAACTGTTTTGGGGTGAAGCATGTGTACCTATCTGTTATTTTCATGTTTCAAAAGTATAATTGATTTTATATATATATGTACTTATCTTTTTACAAACTGAATGATTGTTTATGGTTTAAACTCTAAAATTTTCTTAAAGATTATAAAATAAATGTTTGGATTAGTACTTATTTGGTTCACCAGGCCGGTTGGTAGTATGATATAGCGCTATAGGATTTGACACCCCATTCCTGTTGTCATGGAACGTCTGAAACCAATTTGTTTCTCCATCCAAATAGGGATTGCCTTTGTGGTATTCCTATAGTCTCAAAGGTGTATTTTGATGCACTAGGTCTGAATGAATTCTCAAGTCACATTATTTTTGTATATTAAGTTATACTCCCAAAAGTATAGTTTGATATGCTCTCATATGTGATATTGTACAAAACCAACATATGTTTTGTTAAAAATCCAAAACATAGTTTTATATGTTATTTTCAAAATCTAAAACATTGTTTAATATGCTATTTGTAATCCAAAACATAGTTTAATATGTTATTTGTAATCCAAAACATAGTTTAATATGTTATTTATAAATCCAAAGTATACTTTTGATATACTACTGATAATTATTATTTTAAACAACTAAGGTATATTTAATATACTATTTGTCTAACGATTGGGTTTTGGTTAGTGTTTAGATAACGGGACGGGTGTGATGTGATGAAAACATGGTAGATACGCCACTGGTACTTCTTATATATAAGTGTTTTCATCACATTACATACCGTGGCGTTATTTAGTACACTTGGGTTAATGATATTGGAACTGAAATATATTTTAATATATTACTTATTCGACTTTCTTAAAAACCAAAGTATATTTTTATATATACTATAAATCTTTTTATCAAAATGTTGTTTTTCAAACAATATATTTTATACAAACTCATTTTACTTAGTTATTTACCTATGTATTATTATTTTATATATTATCTGATTTCTTATAAATGATTTATAAAAGAAAACCTTTTATAGGGATCATGACTACTTTTATTAAAACCTTTTCTTTAAACTCATAAGTCATGAATCCTAAATACAATAAAACCTATGTATCTCACAGGCATTTTTATGCTGACGTACATATTTTTACACATGTTTCAGGTGCTGCTTTATGATGATTGTTGATACATGCTACACTTAGGGTGGACTCGTGCCTTAGCGACTTTAAAACTTGAAAGATAATATTTGTATTATTCTGATGTGTAATAGAACAGAGATTTCAATGATTCAATAAAACAAAATTATTTATTCCATGGTTGTGAAACAATGATTCTGTTACAACACTCCCCGACGTTTCCGCCACGTTTTGTTGTTTTACGTGGTCGGGGTGTGACAGAAAAGTTGGTATCAGAGCCAATGGTTATAGGGAATTAGGTTATTAGTGATGCTTTGACCTAGACTATAACCTTCCTAGTACCCTAACACAAGTTATCTTGTGTTTAGTTTTAAAACAATACCGTCACCTATCTTTAGGTGACAACCACAATAAGAACACAAATTTCGTTTCCGCTTTGAAAACCAATCATCTGTTCTAGGATGATTTATTATAAGGTTTCGAACCCTTAAGTTTTCAAAATCCCGTCAAAGTTTGGTCTAAATAATGTGAACACGTGCAAGCTGGAAGGGTGGGTGCCTGTACCCTAAGCTTTCTGTCTAAGGCTAGAGTGTTCGTACAAATCCGCAGTATCGGACCAGTCACTCTTACCTGGGAACTCTTGGGGTGAGTGTCCACTTATAGGCGAGCATGTCTTCGCGATACATTATTTTGGCCCATTTACTTTGATTAATCACCGTGTGTCCTTTGTTGTTTATGGTAACAAACAAATGACCACCATCTTTGCTTTCATCAATTTTGTTTCATCTCATTCTTTTCGTCTAATCCTCTCACTTGTTTTCCTTCCTATTTCCCCTTTAGAATGCCTCCTCGATGCGAAAATCCGCTACCAAATGCCGAACTGGCAGAAATCATCGCACAACAAATGGCTGCTGCGTTCCCAAATCTTATTGCTCAATTGAACCAAGCCAACAACAACAATAATGCTCCATGCAATTTCAAAAGTTTCAATTCAGCTAACCCACTCAAGTTTAGCGGTTCTGAAGGAGCAACTGGGCTCCTACAGTGGTTCGAGAGCATTGAAAGTACGTTTTGTCACGTTCAGTGTCCTGAAAATCGGAAAGTCGAGTTTTCTTCCAGCGTGTTTCAGAAGAGGGCTCTTACATGGTGGAATGGAGTTATGAGGGATCGTGGTGCTGAGGTTGCATTAGCACAGACTTGGGCTGTGCTTAGGGCTCTTATGATGAAGGAGTTTTGTCCTCGTCTTGAATTGAGAGCTTTAGAATGGGAATTCGATGACCTGAAGCAAGACAGTGGTGAACATCGAGCCTATACTGACCGTTATGAAGAATTGAGCCTGTTGTGTCCTGCTATGGTTACTCCTGTGGATAAGGCAATCTAGAAATATACTGATGGTCTTCCTGACCTAGTTCAGGATATTGTTACTGGCAGTAACCCTACTACTGTCAGACAAGCCATTGAACTGTCTGCCACCCAAACTGAATCCCACATCAGGAAGGGTAAGCTTTTTCGAAAAGGCGACCCAAGACCATCTGACAAGACTGCTCAAGCTGAGGCAAAGGAAAAACAGGCTGAGGTATCCAAGAAGAAGAAGCGCAAAGCCTCTCAAAACTGCGCCATAACTGCTCAAGATAAACAGGTTGCACCAAACCAGCCAGCACAACCTCGCAAAAGGCAAAACTATGTTGGTACCGCACCTTTGTGCAATAAATGCAACCGTCATCATCTGGAGCAAGAGCAATGTCACAAATGTACCCACTGTGGGCGGTTGGGACATTTGATCAATGTTTGCCGTTATGCAAATCAAGCTGCTGCAAACCCTGCTGCTGTTCAAGCACGGTTCCCTCCGGGGTCATGTTATAACTGTGGTGACCTTACTCACTACAGAAACAATTGCCCAAGACTTGTTAACATACCTCCAGCGCGTGGACGAGTGTTTAACATCAATGAGGCAAACGTGAACAATGATGCAGCAGTGAATAATTAGTGTTTTGTTATTTCCTTTGGTTGTTATCTTTTGACATTTAAAGACAAGTCAGTTGTTATATAAATAAAAATCCGTCATTTTTATCTTTGCAAAACTGATACGATTGTGTGAATGTTTGATACAACCTTATGATGCCAACACAAAGACAAACTACTCGTGTGGTTCTGTCATTTTTATGATCACTTGTGATCTCCCCAAGAATCTTAAATACTCGTTTCTTTTAAGAAACAAAGCCAAATTCCTCTTAAGATCCTTCTATCTCCATAGTTAGATTCTTGTGTTTAAAGTGCCAAATGAAATCCACAGATTGGATTCCTTGCGTGCTTTAAATACCCGTATCCAAAGATAACAAATTAAAAATCAAGTTAATTAATTATGTGATTATGTGTTTTGTGTTTTTGTGTGATCCAAATGTTCATTTTCCAAATCCTCATAGAATCTTCCATATCTCATATGAGAGATTCATAATAGGATATCCAAAGGTACTATCTTAAATCCTTAATGGACTTCAACATTGTAGTTAAGTCCCTTGGGTTATAAAGTACTATTCTATAATTGGACCTCTTGAATGGTCTGGTTAAACAGATTGATTTTGAAAATCTGGTTAGGAATATCATGAGATGATATAATTGAAAAGATTCCTTTTAAAGTGGTCTATTTAAAAAGATTATACAACGGTCTAGTTAAGAAGATCATGTGTTGATCTAGTTAAAAAGCTCGTTCGTTGATCTAGTTAAAAAGACCCTTTGGTGGTCTAGTCAAGTCACTTCAATTGATTTTTCCCCTACGCATTATGAAATGAACTGTGCGGACTGTGCAAGGAATTACGTAATTATAGAGGCCTACATAATTATGGAATTCAGTGCATAGAAACCACATGAAGTTTTGTCATGTGTTAAGACCTATAGTGACAAGAGTAATGATACGGGAGAAGTCTTGGACCTTGACCAATGTCATTTTATCTTACACTCCCCAATTCTGATTTCAAAGACACACAAGTTTCCTACGATAAGTCTTCACAGGAAACGTTCTCCTGTCCATAGTTTAAAAATCCATGTTTTGCTACTACAAGGACTTCACTTCGAGGGTTGACAATTTCGTTAAGAACCCTATCACGGCCCAGAGTTCTACTTAGGGTTCAAGGGATTCATTCGAAAGCGAAAACATCGCAGTTGTCCTCACAAGTTTCTCCTAAAATTAAATTTCGGGACCAAATTTCCTAAAGTAGGGGAGACTGTGACACCTGTGTCACATCAACCATCAAACAAATACCAAACCAATGAAATATTGTAATTTCATACTTGGGATTTGTTAAAAATATTTGTGTCGTTCGCACATATCAACTCTTGTTCGATTTCAAGCTTTAAATCGCTTTCTAGAAGGTTATACGCGCACTGATGCGTAAATGTAACCAGTTTAATGCAACGAACACTCTGGAATAGTGAAATAGGCTTAACATACCTTAAATAACCTTTACATAACTTAGAAATAAGTTTTGGAGGGTTTGGTATGCCGAAATCAAGTTTATTCGCTTACAGGGACTAAATTCGACAAACTGCGAAAGTTTGCCGATTTGTACTGTAACGGACATTCCAGAACTTGATCATAAGTTAAATATGCCCTAAATATCCTTTACATAGCTTAGAAATAGGCTTTGAGGTGTTTGGTGCGCAAAAATAAACTTTCTTGATCAATAAGGACTAAAAGCGTCAAAAAGTGCATAAGTTTACATTTTTGTGCATATCCTACATTCTGAATATATCCGGACATCCAAAAATTTTTGTAAGCATTAAAATATTTTATTTTAGTGTTTGGTATGATAAAATTCCATTCGTCGCTTAATTTGGATCGTTTTTGCGTTCGTTACGACTTCCGTCGTAATTAACCGAACAACGCAACCGTACGGCCAAACGAACCGACATCCGAGATATTTTTTAGCACATTTTAAGTTCCCTATACTTTAACTTCATTTTAGAGCTTTGAAATGGGGTTAACAGAGCTTAAACGTGTCAAAAATGCATCGAAAACCAAGTTTGGGGCTTCAGGGACTAAAATTGCCAATTTTGAAAGTTGCTGACCTGCAAGGTCCTTACGGTCCATATGGACCTTTGCTTACGGTCCGTAAGCCATCCCCAGACCAACAGAATGTGTTTCCAGCTATTTCCAGCTCATTCCAGCTCTTGCAAATGGTTTTTGATCAATATATGGGCCAATTTTGATGGTTTTTGAGTGCCCCTTGTATTCAAATACCATGTGCCCACTTGTACGGATGAGATCAAAGCTCAATCTTTGAGAAACGATCCTAACGGTTATACGAAAACTATATATAGCCCACCCCATTTCACTCCCAAAGCACAAATGATCTGATTTCTGCTCTCTAAGTTGAAGTTTATGCTTCATACCTGAGAGTAAATCGGATCATAGCTTGTGGGGACCCTTTGTAAGTATTCCTTCGTTATTTTATCGCTTTTCGAGTCTGAAAGTCAAACTATGTTTGACTTTCTGCATTGACCAATTTATGGTCAACGCGAAGTTCGTTTGAACTTCATAACGTGAGCGTAATCACGATGGTTATAGTCCCTAGTGACTATACCTACTGATTACCACGTTATCTAGGTTAGTGACGAGTCGTAGTTTCGGCCAAATTTCGTATTCTAACATATGTTGTAACCAAACTACTTTAAGGTATTAAAACTGTTTGTTTTGATACCAAACCTGTTTTCTAACTTAACTAAACATGTTTTAGCATGTTTAGCTCGTTACTTTTTAGTTTAGTGCTTGTGTAGAGTCGTAAGTCAAGCGGACTAAACACCCGCTTAGACTTTCGAACACGACCCGTTTGGTCGATCGTTAGGATTCGACCAAACATGCTTAGTGACCATAGTTGTATAGGGAATAAACTTCCGAGGTTATACCTTATGGTCACCTAGTTTAAGTAGTTGTATGATAGGTAGTTTATATGCCTTAGGTAAATTACCAAAATGCCTTTTTCATGCGTAATTGGTAATTAAGCATATGTAACCTAAACGTTTGTCACGTAACTGATTTTGTAACATATTTAAACATGTTTTGGCATATAATACTTGTCATAGGACTAGTTAGACGTCTCGAACGCGCTTTTGCGCCGACGACGCGTTAAAGTAGCGTAAACTACCTTAATGGGTCGCGATGGGTCGAAAGTACTTAGGTTAGCTTTCATTTTAGTATGTAGGCCTTGTTAAACCATATCATATGAGATCCCACACTCATTTGGTTTACGAGACCTCATCCTATCCGATCTTCCGATTTAGGTCTGGTTTATTTATATAGTTACCCATATTAGGTGCCGTCTGATTACGTGCTCCCTCTAGCTTGCTTGGTAGTTGTTCAAGACTCCTAAGCACTCTCAGGTGAGTACATAGTCCCCTCTTTTACTGTTTCTAAACTGTTTTGGGTTGAAGCATGTGTACCTATCTGTTATTTTCATGTTTCAAAAGTATAATTGATTATACATATTTGTACTTATCTTTTTACAAACTGAATGATTGTTTTTGGTTTAAACTCTAAAATTTTCTTGAAGATTATAAAATAAATGTTTGGATTAGTACTTATTTGTTTCACCAGGCCGGTTGGTAGTATGATATAGCGCTATAGGATTTGACACCCCATTCCTGTTGTCATGGAATGTCTGAAACCAATTTGTTTCTCCATCCAAATAGGGATTGCCTTTGTGGTATTCCTATAGTCTCAAAGGTGTATTTTGATGCACTAGGTCTGAATGAATTCTTAAGTCACATTATTTTTGTATATTAAGTTATACTCCCAAAAGTATAGTTTGATATGCTCTCATATGTGATATTGTACAAAACCAACATATATATCCAAAACATAGTTTAATATGTTATTTGTAATCCAAAACATAGTTTAATATGTTATTTATAAATCCAAAGTATACTTTTGATATACTACTGATAATTATTATTTTAAACAACTAAGGTATATTTAATATACTATTTGTCTAACGATTGGGTTTTGGTTAGTGTTTAGATAACGGGACGGGTGTGATGTGATGAAAACATGGTAGATACGCCGCTGGTACTTCTTATATATAAGTGTTTTCATCAGATTACATACCGTGGCGTTATTTAGTACACTTGGGTTAACGATATTGGAACTGAAATATATTTTAATATATTACTTATTCGACTTTCTTAAAAACCAAAGTATATTTTTATATATACTATAAACCTTTTTATCAAAATATTGTTTTTCAAACAATATATTTTATACAAACCCATTTTACTTAGTTATTTACCTATGTATTATTATTTTATATCATCTGATTTCTTATAAATGATTTATAAAAGAAAACCTTTTACAGGGATCATGACTACTTTTATTAAAACCTTTTCTTTAAAATCATAAGTCATGAATCCTAAATACAATAAAACCTGTGTATCTCACAGGCATTTTTATGCTGACGTACCTATTTTTACACATGTTTCAGGTGCTGCTTTATGATGATTGTTGATACATGCTACACTTAGGGTGGACTCGTGCCTTAGCGACTTTAAAACTTGAATGATAATATTTGTATTATTCTGATTTGTAATAGATCAAAGATTTCAATGATTCAATAAAACAAAATTATTTATTCCATGTTTGTGAAACAATGATTCTGTTACAACACTCCCCGACGTTTCCGCCACGTCTTGTTGTTTTACGTGGTCGGGGTGTGTGTCACACCCCAACCGATGGCGGAATCATCGGGGCGCGGCACTAGGCGAATCAGATTGCTCAAGAGAATCCATAACAACTATATTGCGATAATATTTAATACATTCGTTATCCCATACTAACAAATAATACAATCACATAAGTTATCACAGATTTCTTGTCCTCTCGAACAATACAAATCCGACAACCTAGATTTTAGTTGAGTTTCTAGACTTCCTAGCTTGATATTGATATAGTCTGCGATCTAACCTGCAACATACGCTAAAATATTTGTCAATACA
This sequence comes from Helianthus tuberosus, assembly GCA_030545235.1. Taxonomy (NCBI): domain Eukaryota; kingdom Viridiplantae; phylum Streptophyta; class Magnoliopsida; order Asterales; family Asteraceae; genus Helianthus; species Helianthus tuberosus. The sequence continues at coordinate 59,555 of JARYGA010001942.1, forward strand.
AAAGTATTGGCGAGTATACAGGTTTGATAAGTATAGCGTAATAGATAAAATTGTAGCGAATTTCCATATGCAAGAACGTAACACACGACATATATACTCACAAAGCTGATACTACCAACTAAGTCCTCGATGCTCGAATGTGCGATGGCAAACTAGACCCCGTCGGGCGCAATAGTACTATACTAGTCATGGTGGGACGTCGCGAGTATAAGCCCTAACACATATGCAACTAGCATCACGTATATCTATGCATACCAGTTATTCGCAAGTGATAATTCGATTGATTGAATAATTCGTTTGATAAGTTCGATTTGCTAGAAACGTATGTTACACCCAAAATTCGATTAAAAAGGGGTTCAAGTATACTCACAATGTGTATTTAGCGAGAATACAACTTGATTGAGTCGAGTACGCCTGTGTTGATCCTTGAAGAATAGAGTAAACGATGTATGGTTAAGCGAGATTAGTCTTGAAAAGTCACTCACTTGGTCGAATGGTGCTCATCCGTGCGGATTGACTTGTTATCTGTCCGGATGACAAGTTATCCGTCCGGATGACATGTTATCCGTCCGGATAACAGGTGATCCGTGCGGATGATGTGTGATCCGTGCGGATAAGGTGGTGACTCGTCCGAATTGTTGTCCGTTCGAAATAAGTGGTGATTCGTACGGATTGTCATCCGTTTGAATAAGCGTCATCCGTCCGGATGACATGTTATCCGTGCGGATTACATGTTATCCGTGCGGACAACACGTCTGTTTCGCATTCTGAATTCTGTTTCTGAGTGTTTTAACGGAAGAAATACTTGTAGAGTTACCGGGACAATGTAATCTCGCACTAACACTTGAAGTTCCGTCAATTCTGACCCGCTCTAACGGCCGGGAATCACCCCGTTCCATCAGATCTAGCCGTTCGTGATGGTTCTTCAAGGTTAACTCGAAATCGCACAGTTCCTTGGGTAAATACATAGATTTAGGCGAGATTTGTTACCAAAACATGTGGAAATCACCCATATCTGAGTCGTTTATGGTGGGATGAGGTCACAACTGGAAGTTCATAAGAACCTTTGGTGACATCACCTCAAAAACGCCTCAAATCCGCAGATTTCACGGTTAGAAATTGAGTTTTGAAAGATAGAATGATGTAGAATCGAGTGTAGATTGTAGAAGTACAAGTTTTAGGTTGAAATCTTACCGGAATCGCGAGGGAATTGAGAGAAAGGGTCCTGGAGCGTGTTTGGTTGAGTGGGAGCTGTCACATCACTGTTCAAGTGATGTGACATGGTATTTATAGACAACAGGGGAGAAGAAGGGAGTTCTGGTCCGGATTGCCCATCCGTCCGGATAGCCCATCCGTCCGGATAGCCCATCCGTCCGGATAGCCCATCCGTCCGGATAGCCCATCCGTCCGGATTGCTATCCGTCCGGATGGTTATCCTGACGCGTTGGACTTCTCCGTTTTCGATCGTTTTGATAGTTTTCGAAGTACGTACTTTCCATAATTAATTTATATTATCATTATATTGTTATTATACATACATATATATCACTAGGGGTCGTATTTACGTATCCAACCGAAAGTTTCGATAATTAACAATCGGTCTTCGATTCGAGTATGCGATTATTAGCGACGTTTCACGGCCATCAATGGGGGTAGTATAGGTCCTTTCTTGATGTCATCGTGAACGTTATTGCGAGTTGTGCCACAATGACTGACGGGGTACCATTCACACGTATTGTCATCATCGTCACGACGACTGGAGTTATAGCACTCACCCGAGAGTCCTTGTTAGCGTTAATTGTTGTTGGATCTGAGTTTGTTTCTGATTGTATTTTCGTTTGAAATAGATGGAAATGAAAGAGTTGTGCAGCGGAATTAAGATGAAAACAAACTTTGCATACAATCAAACGAGAGTAATACTTTTATCAAACATCTTTACACAATGAATCGAAAGATTGAATTTGTTTCAACAACGATTACAATGTTTGATGAATGAATGCAAACTCCCCCTCAGCCAGAGCTCAGTAGTTTGTTCGTGCAAAGAAGACGATGTTGCAAAAGAGCTAATAGAACAGTACAAAGTAATGAACTATTTATAGGCACTTGCAAACCACTGAGCATCTTAGCTGACGTCACCATGAAAGTGACATCTAACCTCCTAACAAACTCTAACCTCTGATCTATACAAATACTGATGTACTAACTACTGCTATTACATTTCATTACATAAAAGACACTTAAACAGCTGCTGCATCCTTCCACTGCTGTGAACCCAGCAGTGCTTGTCCGGATCAGCAGTACTTGACTCAAGGCAGTAGATTGAATCAGCAGAGCTTTGGTCTTCCATCAGTCTTTGACATTGGTCAGCAGATGCAAGGCAGCAGTTGTAGGTCAGCACTTAGTAAGATCAGCAGATAGGAGGTCAGCAGATATGAAACCACTTTCAAGGGGAGAGATTTGTATGAACCAACTGTAATCGTCTGCTTATTCTGGTTCCACTGCTCTGATCCAGTTTTGGCTTTGATTATCTGTTCCTCTGATAGGGTTCAATCCCAACAATCTCCCCCTGGAACAGATAATGCCAAAACTCTTCATTATTTGTGGAAATCTTTATTGCCTCATCAACAGTTCCCTTATCTGACCTTTAAATTGTAATTCAAAGTCTAGGGCGTCTGTATCTTCATCATCCCTGCTAAGTGGAAGATCAAGGAGATCCTGCAAATCTTCAAGACTCAGGCCAAGAGCTTGTTCCCTTGATATTTTCTCCACTACTCCACCAGACCTGAGCAAAGTCAATACGCAGGTCTGTTTGTCAGTTTCCCACTTTAGTATTTTTGAGTCTGGTGGATTTCTTGGGAGATGTTTATTTGCAGAAGTATTTGGTGAGGCTGGCCTATTCATAGCTGGCTGAGCAGCACTTGTAGATTGTTCCAATTCGAGATCTTCTTTTATCATTACTTTCGTGCCTGCTTTTACAATGGCATCTCCAGCTAATAGATCTTGAATTGTTTCCATACTCAACTGGTTTTTGCTCCTTCTTTTGTAGATGGCAGCACCAGCTGGAGCAGTGGTTCTTTTGATTTGCAGCTTTGGTGGTCTTTTTGAGACCTCTGCTTTGGAGTAGTCAGGCTTTTGTGGAACTCTTGGATCTTTCTTTCTAAGTTCCTCTAAGCTGTTATAGGTTGCCCTGACTCTATCTTCTCCCCACTTTGTCACTGAATTCTTTGGCCCATAATCAGCTGCAATCAGCTCCTCTTTCATTCTCTTCAACTCTAACATCTTCTCAGCTTCAAATTGTTTAAACTTTTCAGGAGGAGTCTGCTTGACCTTATTTTGAATCATTCCTTGAATCCTGCCTGCTTCTTTTTCAAGCTCAGAAATGGTCCAGTTTTTGTACATGTGTTTCTCCCCCTTGTATTTCTTGTAGGTCATGATGTTCTCAATGTAGTCTTTTCTCAAGGACTCATCTGCCCTTTCTGAAATTTTCTGACATACATTTTTGGCAAATCGCTCCATAGCATTGACCTGTGAGAGTAAAAACTGATAGTTTTGTTGAAATTCTCTATCAGATTTCCCTTTTCTATTTTTTATTGCAATATCCTCTGCTTGTTTGGCCTTAAGCTTCAAGTATTCTTCAATATTGTTAGGCCTGGGATATCCTGCAATTGATGGCAAACTCCTTTTGGCTGGGTCGTCCTCATAATAAAAGGATTTGATTTCTTCCCTAACTGCAATGAGTTCTAGAGGGAATGAGATACCAGCAGGAGGTAGTGTTTGTGTAATGTGAGCTGAAGAGAGAGGTATGGGTTTTGGAATAGTGACAAGTGACAGGGATTTTGAAGATGGTGGTGGCGAAGTGTCATCATCTTTGAGAATTAGCCTTCTCCTCTTTGTTTGAGGAAAGGCTGATGATGTTTTGGATGGAACAGTGGTTGTGGATGTAGCGACAGTGGTTTGTGATTGACTAACAGTTGTTGAAACAACTGGTGTTTCAACCACTGTTGTCATTACAACAGATGTTATAACATCTGTTGTCTTCTGCTGTTTATCAGCAGGTGAAAGTGGTGGTTGGATTGTTTTTGGTGGTGACAGTGATGGTGATGAAGTAGTGGTGTGTGTTGAGGTGGTGTGTGTTGAAGTGAGAACAGATGTTGAAACCACTGAAGTACCAGCAATAGTTGATACAGCAGGAGTTACAACAGCTGTTTGAGTGGAAATTTGATGCTGATGGCTTTTGGATGGTGGTTTTGGAGGCTTTGGAAATCTGGATGGGATGGACTTAGGTTTCCTTTTTGTCTTTGGATTTTTGGAATCCTTTGATCCAGAACAACCTTGCTTATACAGTTCCATGAAAGCTCTTTTCTCCTCATTCGACCTTGAAACATCCTTTGCCATTCTATCTCTTTTTACACTTGCTACTCCTTCATCAAGTGCTTCTTGAGTAGCATCAACCTTCTTACTACCATCTGGCACAGGAATTTTTCTGGTTATGGCATCCTTTTCAGGTTCAATGTAGAGACCATCATCTATTCCTTTCTTCTTCCACTCCTGAATTTTCTCCCCCTTTTTGGCATTATCGTTTGGGAGTTGATCAATGAAAAGTACTGTTGGAGGAGCAGTGCCAGTGGTTTGCAGGATCTGAGTTTTGAGAGCCTTTAGATCAGCCTGAGTGTTCTTGAACCTTGACTCCATTGCATTTCTCAGCTGTTGGACATGTTTTTCATGTTGCTGATCTGCTAGTTGTGCTTGTTGATGGAGAAAAGGTTGAAATAAATCCCAGAGCTCATTTGTAGCAGGTGCCCTTTGTGGAGCAGGTGCTTGAGGTGGAACAGCAGTTGATTGTACCTTTTGTACTTGTAACACCTGTTGTAGCATATCTTTGAGTTCTGCAACAGAGTTATCAAGTTTATCAATGCGATCCGTCAATTTCTGGTACTTTAAACCATCACCCAAGTTAATGGGATCATCTGATTTCCCACTAGCAGTGGTTTTATCAGTGGTAGATGTAGGAAGTATACTCCAAACATTAACCACTGATGCCCCTTTTTCTTGGTACTGGGGTCTTCTTCCTTCAACACTTGACAACCTTTTGATGTTGCCAGTAGGATAAATAAATCCACTGGTGGTTGGCAGAGGTGCTATAAAAGGAATTGCCTCCAAGGAAGTCTTATTGATGTAACCACTATCCAACTGTAAACCAATGGGTTCAACAGTTGTAGTGGCTGCTTCACTTGGACTACCACCAAGAGTTACTTGTAACTCAAGGGATCTAACCTCCTCAGGTTGTGTTGGTGGGTTAGCAAAGATTGATACATCAGACCCAGTCAGTTGTTGAGGTATATTCTCATTGGTAGGTGATTGAGAAGGACTGGTTAATGCCTGGTTCAAATCAATTGCATCGAACAGCAGTTTAGTTGGTGGGGGAATTGTGGATGTGAAGGGTGGTGTAGAAGATGGATTTGCCCCGGGTATTGAGCTGTGGATGATAGAAACGAGTGTTTCCAGAGCATCATGATGTGGAGACCCTATTTGTACAACCTGTTCTTTTTGTGAAGAAGCAGGAGGAGTTTCGGTTATGGTGTGAGATATTTGTACCAACTGCTGTGAGGAAGTAGCAGCAGTGGTTTCTTGTGACATTTGTGTTGTCACCGGCAGAAGCTCTGGTATCTCATCCTCCAGAGATGCCTTTTTGAAGGTTTTGGGGGTTTTTTGTGTTTTTCTTTTTGTTGGCTTTTTGGTGAGTTTAGGTGTGGGTTTCAAAACAGTTGTGCTGCTGATTTGATCACCTTGAGCAGTGGGCTCAGCAGCAGATGCCTGAGGAGCAGTTGTAACTGCTAAAATCTGCTCAGGCACCTCTGCTTGTGTTTTGCAAGGTGCTAACATTCTTGAAAAAGTTTCAGTTGTTAAACTGTTTATTTGAGTAGAATCACCTTGGTTTATTGTAACTAAATCATCCTTACTGAATTTCTTTGTAAAATAGTAACTTAAAAACCTTGGAAACAGTAAGAATGATTTTGTTTCAACATTATTAACCAAATCTTTAAAAATTTCCCAAGAATAGTTAAAATTTTCTCCTTGAAGAATTGCATATCCCAGATTTTGAATCTTTAAAGGGATTTCATTAAAAGAAGTGGTTTTGTTTGAAACACAGAGTAGGAGGGTATGAAATAAAAATCTGGTTGCAGACGGAAAATAACCTTTTTCTAAGGTAATTTTCTTCATCATTGTTGCTTCATACCCTCTCTCAATGAAATCAGTTTGTAACTTGTTTTTAGTGAAAGAAATTTTACCTTCCTGATCACCGAGTTGAAAGACCTCTGAAATGGATTGTGGCGTGATTTGGACAGCTTTACCCTTTATGGAAGAGTTTATGGTGGTTGCAGTGTCTCCTTGTTTTTCAAGGGTTGCATTCTTCCAGAACTCCCTTTGGGTTGCCAAATAGATTGGTGCATCGGCGGTGAACAAAGTTTTGTACTTTGATTTTGCCATGATGTCAATAATGGAATCGAAAACTTTGGTGGTTCCTGGTTTTATGAGAAGACCCAGGAGATTGTGAGATGGTTTATGTGGAATTTCAGTGGAGATTGCCTTTTGAGAGGCTGTTTTCGATGAGGATTTGGATGAGGGTTTTGAAAATGACTTCGATTTTGTCATTTTGAAGATGAATGATCGAAGAAATTTGTGGAAGATGAGATTAAAAACTGCTTTGAGAAGAGAATTTTTAAGAATTCAATTCGACAGTAAAACCCTGTTTTGGTGGTGGGTGAGGGATTTTATAGGGAAGAAAGTGAATGCTGAGGTGGCAACCGTTACAAAAGGTCTGACCAATATGTACTGCCCACGTGACAACCCCTGGTGAAAGTGAAGGACAGTACTTGTGTGATAGGGACTGATGAAGGCAGTGGTATGAAAGCAGTGGATGATTTTCACTATCAGTGGATAGCATATCAGTGGATAAGACACTACTTTTGAACAACAAAGTTTATCAAAGGAATGAGAGAACAGGGGTTGACTTTCAGCAGTGGACAGACTTTTGAAGTAGAGCAGACTTTTGAACAATCAGTGGTTAATGGCAGACTTTTAAGAATTTTAATGAAAAATATCATTTTTAGCTATTTTTAAGGATGGAGTTTTGATTTTCTGAAGACATTTTGTTGCTTTTATTCATAGAAAAACAAGATGTTGCTTGTTATTCCATGTTCAGCATCCCAATCCTAGAGACCAAACTTTCAAAAGTGGCTGTATCAAGTGCTTTTGTGAGCACATCAGCCAGCTGGTCTTTAGTTGGGACATGATGCAGAGAAATCAAACCTTTTTCATAGCAATCCCTCACAAAGTTATGTTTGATGTCGATGTGTTTGGTGGTTGAATGGGAAACTGGATTTTTGATGATATTTTCTGCTGCCTGGCTATCCAACATGAGTGGTGTCTTTAAGGCAGTGATACCAAAATCCAGTAACTGATTTTGAAGCCACAGGAGTTGGGCTGTACAGCTTGCAGCAGCAATGTATTCAGCTTCAGCAGTGGATGATGAAACAACTGCTTGCTTTTTGCTTTGCCATGAAACTAAGCAATCACCTAGAAACTGGCACCCTCCTGATGTGGACTTCCTTGTGGTGTTGCATCCAGCAAAGTCACTGTCTGAGAAACCTGAAAGCTTGATGTTCCCATTAGCTGGATACTAGATACCAAGTGTGGGAGCACCTTTTATGTATCTGAAGATCCTTTTTACAGCAATGAGATTTGATTTTCTGGGAGCTGATTGACTTCTTGCACAGACACATGTTGCAAACATGATGTCTGGTCTAGATGCAGTTAGGTACAGTAAAGACCCAATCATGCTTCTATAAAGTGTTTGGTCAATCAGCTCATCCTTTTCATCAGACATGACCAACTTATTTGTTGCCATGGGCGTGCTGCATGGTTTACAATCATTCATATCAAATTTGGTTAAAAGTTCTTTAGCATATTTGCTTTGATGAATGAAAGTTCCATTTTGCATTTGCTGTACTTGGAGACCAAGAAAGCATTGCAGCTCACCCATTGCACTCATTTCAAACTCAGCTGTCATGAGTTCTCTAAACTCTTCACACATTGAGTTACATGTGCTTCCAAAAATAATGTCATCCGCATAAATCTGGACAATCATTAAATCCTTCCCTCTCCATTTTAAAAATAGTGTTTTATCAATGGTACCTCTTTTGAAACCATTTGAGAGTAGGAAGTTGGAAAGAGTTTCATACCAGGCCCTTGGTGCTTGTTTCAAGCCATACAAGGCTTTGTTTAGCCTGTAGACATGATCTGGATAAAAAGGATCCTCAAAACCTGGAGGTTGACAAACATACACCTCTTATTGAATTGTACCATAGAGGAAAGCACTTTTGATATCCATTTGAAACACCTTCATATTGTGGTTGACAGCAAAGGCCAGGAACAGTCTAATTGCTTCTAATCTTGCAACAGGGGCAAATGTTTCATCATAATCAATCCCCTCTTCCTGTCTGTAACCTTGAACCACAAGCCTGGCTTTATTCTTGACAACAATACCCCTTTCATCAGTTTTGTTCTTGAAGACCCACTTTGTGCCAATGGGACTAACCTCTTCTGGCAGTGGTACAAGCTCCCATACTTGTTGTCTTTTAAACTGTTGGAGCTCCTCTTGCATGGCTTCTACCCAGCTGTTGTCTTTCAGTGCCTCTTGGTACTTGACTGGCTGATGGAGTGATAGAAAACCCGCAAAAAGACAAATGTTTTTGGTTTGGCTTCTTGTGAGCACCCCTTCATTTATGTTGCCAATGATTTGATCAGGTGGATGAGATCTCAAGAAGATTAAATCTCCTTGGTATGGTATGATGGCATTGGTTGGTGAAGGCTGCAAATGTGTATCATCTGAGCTAACCACTGTTGGGGACTTTGATGATCCAGCAGTGGCTTCAAAAGGTGGTGGAATAGGAGGTAATGAAGTGGACAACTGCTGATTTTTATCCACTGTTTGAGGACTTTTGTCAGCAGTGTTTGAGGATGTGGAAGCAATGGTTGATGGGCTACTTTGGTCAACAACTGTTGAGGTAGCAGTGGTTGAGCTTTGACAACTGTTTTGAACAGCTGGTGCTTTTCCCTTTGTGGCAGACCTTTGAGGGATGATGATTTCATACCCATAGTCTGGTGTTGTATCCTCTGATGGACCTGCACTGTTAGTCTTGACAGCAGTATTTTCAAAAGTAAATTTTTCAAGATCAAACAGATCTGCAGGGTTTGCTGGGATTTTCATTGATGAAAGTTCATTGAACTTAACATTCAAAGTCTCCTCTACTGCCTTGGTCCGTGTATTGAACACTTTGTAGGCCTTGGCAGTGGTTGAGTATCCCAGATGATAACCACAATCAATTTTGGCTGCAAATTTTGAAATGGAATCTTTTAAGTTCAAAATAAAGCATGGGCAGCCAAACACCTTGAAATATGAGATCAGTGGTTTGATTTTATACAGAATTTCATAAGCCGTCTTTTTGTGCCTAGGGTTTATTAAAACTCTGTTCTGGACATAGCAAGCAGTGTTTACTACCTCTAACCAGAAAGTTAGTGGCAAACCTGAATCTGCAAGCATGGTTCTGGCAGCCTCAATCAGAGTTCTGTTCTTTCTTTCCACTACCCCATTCTGCTCTGGTGTTCTAGGGATGCTGTACTGCCTTACAATCCCTTTTTTCACACAGAAGGCATCCAACTCCTTATTTTTAAATTCTGTGCCATTGTCACTCCTAAAGCTTTTCACTTGAAG
>JARYGA010001943.1:0-36848 GCA_030545235.1 Helianthus tuberosus
TTCAAAATTAAACTAGTTTTCACGGTTAAAATGTCTTGAATTTCACACATTATACGCGCAATTGTGTTTTAACAAACCCTTGAAAGTTTCAGACCTAAAATCAGACTAAAACCTGTTCAATTGGACCAAAAACAGCTCGAGATGATGACATCAGCAGTATTTCGCACGAAATAAGCGTTATTTCGCACCAGTTTGATATTTCGGTTGGGTATTTCGTACGAAATTAGTATTTCGTTTGAGTATTTCATACGAAATTAGTTTATTTCATCTGAAACCTTATTTCGTTTGGTTATTTCATACGAAATTAGCTATTTCGTTTGAAATTTCTAATTTCGTTTGGGCTGGTATTTCGTTTGAAGTGGTTTGCAGGTTATTTCGATTGAGTTGTTATTTCGTTTGAACTAATATTTCGTGTGAAGAGGGTATTTCGTACCAGGTTGATATTTCGCACCAAAGGCATTTTGTTTGAAATCTGATTTCGTTTGAAAGTTGACTGTTTTGTGAAAAAGTTTACTGAATCATGGAAGAAGAGTTTTATAACACATTTGCTACTGCCCCGACTACTCCTACTGACATCGCTAAGAACATGAACATGGAAAATGAAACCGGAACTTTGCAAAAAACCCCGAAGCTAATGGGAATTGAGGAGTATTATGGTTTGAAATATCGATTTGAAAACTGGGTTCAAGCTAATCATTTGAGGTCTTGGGAATGTGTTGAGAAAAAGTATGTTCTACCACGTACAGATTTAGGAGTTGAAAATAAAATTTTTGAATTTACGGATAAAGAACGAGACATGTACAAAGCAGAAAAGATGATGATCAGTTTACTCCAGCAAGCTATTAAAGAAGACATATTTGTATTGCTTCAACATGATAAGACTTCACGTTCAATTTGGGAAGCACTTCGAATTTAAGTTTGAGGGAAGTGAGAAAATGATCAAGAGTAAAAAGGCATTGTTAAAGAAAGAATTTGATTTATTTTCAAGTTTGCCAGGAGAAGATACTAAGAAATTGATCGAAAGATATTGTCACTTAGTACGGTCAATGTCATTGTTAAACATCAACAAAGATCGTGAGGAATGGGTTGACAAATTAGATGATGCTTTACCTCAAAAAGAATGGGGTACATTTTTTATGATACTAAAGAATACTGGAGAATATGATGGATTAACAATTTCCCAGTTCATTGAAAAGATTGAAGGAAAAGATCTTGAGCAACAAAAGATTGCAAGAATGAACAATCCGAGTGCACAACAAGATGTTAAGATGTACTACAAAGGGAGTGTTCAGAATGTCGAAAAAAGTCCAAAAATCCAAACTGCTTTTAGTGTAGAAAACTCATCTGAATCAATCAATCAAAATTCAAACAACAGCAGCAGTGGATTCTCATCATATCCAAGTGTTAATCTGAAAACTTCAAGCTCAAGTCATCAATTTCAAAGCTCAAACAGCAACAATGGTCATGTCTTAAATTGCAACATCGCATTGCATCTTCAGAATGGTCAAAATTTTTCTGAAGAAGTTGTTAAAAGTCATATGGCATTACTTGTTACAGTATTGGAATCATATGAAGGATTGGTTACAGGAAGGATCGGAAATCCTATGTTGAGAAAAGAGGATTATGATCAGATAGATGCTAAAGAAATGGAGCTTATGGATATTAAGTGGTGTTTAGCGAGTGTGTTGAGGATAGCTGAAAAGTTTAAAATGATTACAGGAAGAGATGATTTCTTGGATGCAAAAGTTTCTACTTTGGGTTTTGTAAATCTAAAGTTACTTGTTTTCGATGCAGGGAGAAAGGACATTTCAAGAGGGAGTGTACCAATGGAGAAGCAAGTGGAGCAAAGAATCCATTTCGAAAAGATGATTACTATCGGAAAGACATTTATCAACAAGTTGCTCATCAATCTTATCAACAAAAGGAACCACAAACTGCTCATGCCAAAATGATTGAAGACGCAAATTAGAAAGCTTATTATGGCATAATTGATCAAGATGATGAAAAAGTTGCAGAAGGCTTTAGCTGGGACAAATATATTCCACCTGATTCAAAAGTAGCTGCTCTCATTGCACAAATAGTCCAAGAGCCAGATTTGATGACGGAATGGATGAAAACGTTTGCCAGTAATGAGAAAAGTCAAGATGACGAGTTTGTTTCTTCAGATGATAGTTCAGAACATACACAAGTGCTTGATCAATCATTAGATGATGACAGTGATGATGAGGAAGAAATGCATATTAATATTGCAAAAACTCATTTATATCCTGAAAGTTTTCAATTTTATTTTGTAGATAGAGTGGAGAAGCTGAAGGAGAAACAAGCAGCAAAAGAAGAGAAAAAGGTGAAAAGTGAGAGTGTTCAAGAAAAGATTTTTGAACAAAATGAAGAGGTTGAAGCTGAAAAGGCAGTTGAAGTTGAGAAAGTGGTTGTAGTTGAAAAGATTATCGAAGTGGAAAAAATTGTTGAAATAATCAAACCTTGTATAAAATGTTTGGAAAGTTGTAAGCAGTGTGAAGAGAAAGAGGAGAAGTTGAGGTATGGAACAATCAGACGATTACTACAGAGTTATTCTAGTTCTGATTATTTGATTGATAGAATTTATCCAACTGTTGCAGGTATGGAAGCTTTTCAAGACAAGAAGACTGAAGAAAAGGATACTGGTAAGAAACAAAGTGCAAATTATAACAAGTGTCCGCCTCCGATCTGGGAAGGTTATTCTCCCAGAAAACCAAATGGGGAGCAAGTAAAAAAGGCAGTCAATATAAAGTTAAAGTTCGAAACAACTGATGATTTACCAGAAAACATTGATGTCACATTTACATCGTCTGATACTGATCATGAGTCTGAGTTAATAAAGAAAGTGGTCGATCAGGTGTTGGATAAGGATGAAGAGTCTGAGTCAGAAAGTTCGAGTTTGTTGGTCAACAGTTCAAAACCATCGGTTAAAAGAGTTTACAATAAAGAATTTATGTTATCAAAATCTAATTTGAATGACGAACCAATCAAAGTGGCATATACTTTGAATGATTCAGACGAATTATATTCTGATGAGGAATTTCCAATAAGAGGTGTTAAAACTGAAATGATCAAAAAGGTTTTCAAATTAACAGAAATTAATATTTCTGAAATAAAAGATGTAAATCATTCTGAAAAACCAAAATCTTACACCTCAAGAGTTTCACAGCGTTTAAACAAGATAAAGGGTTACAGTTCTGGTTCTGGTTATCAAAAGAAACCAAACCATAACAGTAATTTCAAAAAGAAAGGTCTAGGTTTTATTCCACTAAAAAATCATAAAAATGAGAAAACTTATAAACCAAAAACTGTATTTGTTTCAGGAACAAGTTCGGAGGAAGAAGAAAAGAGCTCATTCTGGAAGCAAACAAACAAAGAGTTCTTTGCTGAAAAACAAAAGTTTGAGAAGAATGAAGTTTATCAGAGAAAAGAGACAAGAACCTGTTATAGATGTAAAGAAGTTGGTCATATTGCCTGGAACTGTCCAATGGCTACCAACACAAAACAGGAAGTTGTTTCTAAACTCAAAGAAAAAGTTGTTGATAAAACTGAACCACCAACTGAGAAATTCAAAGTTTTTAAAAATTCAACTTATAAAGTTGGTGAATGTTCGAAGAAAATATTTTACAAAAGAAGAGTTAATCTTGACAATCAAATGTGGGTTGTTAAGAAATCAGATGTGAAATTTGGCAATGAATCTGATTCCATAAAGTCAGAGGAGCCACAAGTTGAAGTAAAAGATGAAAATTCAGTTCCGCCAATGGATGATGTCAACTTTCCACCATTGCGGGCTGAAAATTTTAAATCAAAAGTTGGAAAAGTTGAGATTTCGACCCAATTCTATTCTGAGAAGAAAGAATTTGATGTCGACAAACCTTTTAATGGAAATGTGAAAAAGATTTTTGGGAAGATGGTCGATGGGAAGGTTAAAGGGATTAAAGAGTTTTATGAAACAAAGAAGGCAACTTATAACCCAAGTGAAGTTGAGGAGGAAACATCCAAGTTTAGTCAGGCTTGGATGTCTATTTTTCATAAGTAAAATTCTGACTTGTCGAAGCTTCCAGGTTGGTAAGTGTGAAGCAGGTATCGACATCTTTCTTGAGAAATTCACTTTTTTGAGATTTCGATCTATAAGTGGTAAATCAAGGACATTAAGTTGTACTTGATTTTCTACAAGAGATTTTTGTTGATTGAATTTAAAACTGTTATATTTTTTTAAAAGGTTGAAGATGAAAGGACAAAGTGATGAATTGATCCCCTAACCTACAAGTGGTTTTATGAAATCAACAAAACTTATTTTCCGGAAAAACCATTTAATTAAAACAAACTTAAGTGTTTTGAAATCATAATGGGAAAATAGTTTATCGTAAGGGAGAGTTCTGATTGTTTATGCCAAGTGGATGGCGATTTGAAGCAATTTGATATCAGTTGTCACGTTTCTTGTACAGTTTATTTTCAAATTTCTTTTAAATGATTTTAAATTTTAGGGGGAGTAAGAAATTTCAGAAAATCCAAAAACATTTGAAAATTTGAAAAAGCACAAAACTCATTTTTGATTGGAAAATTTTGAAAAACAACAAAAACATGATAAAATGAAAAAGAGAGTTTTGTTGTAAAAAGAGGAAATGATAGTACATCAGTGGACTATCACAACATGCTAAAGAATTGGAAAGACAAATGTGATAAACGGTCACACTGATGATGTGCCAATAGGTTTTTACACATTTAGTAAATTGTGTCGAGATATAAACCTAAATTTCAAACTTACTTATATCGTGGGGAACATCTCTCGGATATATGGGTAACCCCCGAAATCTTGTTTGAAAGGTCCCTCTTTCTGAGATACTAGGTCTTTAAACTCAGTGATATCTGGGGTATTATCCCGGGACTTCTGATTTTGCGGAAGCAATGGCCTAGTACCCATATAATACTTTCTGCTTGCTTGAAATATAGCACCGCCCTCAGCATAAAAAAAGATGAAACATTGCAAAATAATCATGTGATGTTAAAGAAAAGATTCTCTAAAGGGAACACACCAAAAGTCGAAGCCATCATCTCTCTGATTTTGCGGAAGCAATAGCCTGAGCTCTCACGGCCCTCGCATTTAACCCTTTACAGATATCATCTAGGTATACTCACTTGTAAGACTGAATATTGGGATCTAGATACGGGAGTATATTCTAAGGTGGGACACGCGAATAAGTTTAAGTCTCTAAAACATTAATCTCGTATCTAAAAATAGTTGAACTTTGTGTGAGAATTTAAGTGGATCAGTATACTGACAATCTAAGTAAATTGTTTAGAACTTAAAATGTTTAAAGCTTAACGGTGTTGGTGATTTGTCTCATAAACTGATATGATCCTCTTACACAAACTTACAAAAATATTGTCTATAAAGATTTCTTTACTGCATGTTCATTTAAGTAAAAAATTCAAAAAGATTTTAGTGTGTTTTAGTATAAAATTTTTGAAAATTAAAAAAGGTTTTCGACAACTGATGTTGGAGAGCAGATTTTCAAAGTTTCGAGTGCTAAACATGATGGACATCAAGTAAGGGGAGTATGTTTGAAAGAAAAATATGTTTAAAAATGGTATTTCTACAAGTGGTTCATCAGAGTTTAAAATTGTTAAATCATTTTGTGTGATTCTTGGAAATAATGTTTAAGGTTGTGTCTACAAGTGGTAAGCAGAGAATAAAATTGTAAAATTTTAAATTTGTGAAATTTATTTCTGGGTTAAGAATGTGCAGGATAGCCAGGTTTCAATCCTGAGCAGGATGTGAGCCAGGTCACGATCTTGAACCTGTGGAAGCCAGACTGTGATCCCAAGCACAACTTAAGGGGGAGTCTGAAGATGGTAGAGCCAGATTCAGATCCTGATGTTTACACAAGCTGATGATGCTAATGAAATTAAGAAATCAAGAGATCTGATCAAGAGAATTAGAGTGAGATAAGAGCCAGGTGTAGAATCTGGAGATAAAAAGAAGACAAAGATTGAGGATGCTTTACAATGTCAGATACTTCAGGAAGAGCAAAAAGACTGATAAAGACTGAAGATGTTGAAGACTCGACACTGAAGACTCGTCAACATTCGAGGGGGAGTCTGTTGGTGCATGCGTCTGTCGACTTCGTCTTGTATCGAGTCTTGTACTAGATTGTATAGATCAGGGCACTAGATTGTATAGATCAGGGCACAAAGTACGAGAAATCCATCAAAAGGTTAATTTCACACGAAATTAGCAATAAGCTATTTCACACGAAATTACATAGTAATTTCGTACGAAATTTCGTGTGAAATGTGATTTCGCTTGGGCAGGTTCATGCGAAATTACCCAGCCTATATATAGTTGTCTGGTCTGTGTCATTTGTAACGAAATTAGATTCCGGTTAAGAGAGCCGAAGTGCTGCCGAAGTGTCTACTCACTGTAAAACGTTGTCAAATTAATCTAAAGACAGTTTATAGTGATTTTCTAGCTAAATTAACTCGATACGTCTGTTTCCGCCTTTCGTATTGAGCAAAAACTCTTCTGAACGACTCGTTTGGTCATGCAAATGATCCTACACGGTCAAAAGTGTTGGGATGCGCTTAAGCATTTGACTAACTTTTAAGGACACATAACTAGTATCGGCACCCGAATCGAATAAAACAGTAACAAAGAAATCATCCAGAAGAAACTTACCCATCACAACGTTGGGCTCGTTCCTCGCGTCACCCTGACCTAGCACGAAAACATGTCCCATGGCACGATTGCCATCATTGTTTCCCCCATTATTGTTTCCGTTCCCCTGATTGTTGTTGTTTTGTTTCTGGTTCAACTGGGGGCAGTTTCTCTTGAAGTGACCTTCAGCACCACACTGATAGCATCCCCTGTTACCCTGCTGTTGCTGCTGCTGATTCTGTAGAGCTTGTGGCTGCTGTTGACGATTCTGATTCGCATGACATGATCTCCTGCAATCTTTGGCTTCATGACCTAGCTTGTTACATCTCTGACAACGACCCTTGTTGCACGGCCCACTATGGTGCAAATTACATCGATTCCACTTAGGGTGATTTCCCCTGTATCCACCCTGACCTTGATTCCCAGAAGAGAGCTGACTGGGGCTCCTGTACTCATCTGTCTTTCGCTGCTGGGACTGAGACTGAGCTGAAGTAGAACCCTTGCCCGAATTTCCGTCCCACTTACGCTTGTTATCACTGGGAGCATCAGAAGTAGTAGTAGCGTTAATACGCTTGGGCAGCTTGTTCTGCTCAACTGCCTGATCAGTGAGACGATGAGCCAATCGGATGATTTGCTGAATGGTGCCAAGATTAGCTGAGGTCACGTGGCTCTGAATTTCTGGCACTAAACCCTTAAGGTATAGCTCGATACGTTTGATAGGAGGATCCACCATAGTAGGACATAAGATAGCTAATTCGTTTGATCGCTTTGTATATGCCTCGATCTCAGACCCCCGTCATCTTCAAATTGAATAATTCAACCTCTAGCTTGTGGATGTCATCACGACTATAGTACTCTTCTTTGATCAAATCTTTGAAGGCATTCCATGGGTGGTATTAGCAACCGATAGCCCTAGCAGTTGAACCTGTGCTTTCCACCAGGTTAACGCAGCACCTTCGAGTGTTCTAGTAGCAAACTTCACCCTACGTGCTTCAGGACATTCACACATCTCAAAAAACAGACTCAATCTTCTTGAACCAGTGAAGAAGACCTACAGCTCCTTCTGTGCCGCTGAAAGTACTAGGTCGGCAATCCATGAATGTTTTGAACGTACATACGGGAGGCTGGGCATGTTGGCCTGTGGCGCGAGAATAAAAGACAAGGTTAAGTACAAGAGTTGGTTCACGAGGGTAGGATCTAAACGTCCTAAGATGGGTTGATATGGCAGGTTATACCTCCTGCAGGGACAGCTGCGAGTGCCTCAGCCACTCGTTCGTTGATTAGAGCCGTCAGCTGGGCTTGAGTCAAGTTCAAACGTCCACTCATGATCTTCACAATGAAGCAACGTGAGTGAGAAAAGTGTCGCGAAAGTGCGTTAGCGTGGGATGACAGAAGAGAGTAATCACACCAGGTTTAAATAGTAGTTATCACACTAACTAATGCACTATGTGAACTATCAAACAGACAACATAAACATAAATCATACCACCTATTGTCTCGAGTCTTGCACGTGGAGCGAAGCATCGTTGTGGATTGTTGAGCATTGTACAGGTTATAGTCTGGTTTTGTCAAAAAGCTTTTTCCCCCTTTTTTTTTAAAACCAAGTTCACTATAACCAATGGCTCTGATACCAATCTGTCACACCCCCAAAATCCATACGCAGAGTATCACCGCTTGGAGGCGTGACATGACCAGGATCAAGCCACCAATCATATTGAACAACGTAATTAAGTAAATAAAACCGACCACAATATAATTGGTGTCCAAAAGAAAGTAACCAACTTTAAGTTATCAGCGGAAGCATAAAATATAAAGCCCAAACATAAGTAATAAGTTCATAAAGTTTAAAAGTTCGACATGAGACTCAACAGTCCATGCCCCACAACGACCACTCCACCCTGTGCAAGCTCCATAAGCATGTAACGACCTGCAAGGCATGTAACAAGGAGTCAACAACAAAGTTGAGCGGGTTCACAGTTGGTTGTTTGGTTTTCCAAGTTTGTTTTGAAAACCGTAAGTTGTTTCATAAACCACGAGTTAACCTGTATCTTTGTTTTTCCCAAACCATATCCATAATTAGTGGGGGCTTCCCCATGTGAACAACTAGACCGTTACCATATCGACTACTGATGAAAGTAAGTTGTGCCCTAAGTCAATGTCTATCATTGACTGTTTGTCATGATCCATTAGTACACGCCCGTCCTACTGGTACGGTGTGAGGTTTGTCAAACCTAATAGCGCTATTAACTAATGACCCGCTCGCCATCGGCCTCGGCGATTAAGTCGATATAAAATGAGGGACTTAGGTGATAGAGTTTTGGCTAGTAGTTTAAGGTTGTCGTCCTACCCAAGGAGGATGAACGTACGTACGTATTCTACCCAAGGAGAATACGCAGGATTAATATTGGCATCCTACCCATGGAGGATGGCGGTACATATCCTACCCAAGGAGGATATGCAAGTTTCGTTTTAGTTCTTTAACCCATTCCGAACCATCGGGAATCCCATGCCTTTGAAAGAGTGTAAACTCACCTTTGGTTGCTCGGTTTGACTCACAAAAATAGCTAACAGTCAAGGTCGGTCAATCACGTCCTAATATGATTACAAGTTTGTCATTTAGTTGTTTCAAATAGAGCACAAAGTTCCTACACGTATCTACTACATAACATGCATTCACTTTAATAGTTCACGCCCATATAAATGTTCCACTTATAGCTACTCAAGAGCAAGCATACGATATTGCACATAACACTTTCATTGATATATAACACGTTAGATCATTATCGGATAACATAACCGACATTTAGACATGCAAATCACTAGTTATATTGTTTCAGCTTGAACATCCAAAACTGGACTGTTTTCGGGTATTTTAATAAAATAGTTAGCTTAGTCCAAAAATTCCCAAAATTTTACAGAACGTTTTAAACAATCAAAATATTACTGTGTAAAAATATCGGGGCCCAATTCATTACCAATATTTTATAAAGAATCATTTACCAGACTGCAATCGGATTCGTCATTTTCTGATTGCAGTCTATGGAATAATTCATTTAAAATACATCGAAAGTCCGATTGATGAAATTCTAGTTGGAGCATTACAATGACATCAGTGGTCATCTACAGTACAAATTTCGTGAGCTAATTCTACACAGATTTCAAGTTATGACGAAAAACATAACACATATTTTCTGCAGTAAAAATGCAGCCTTTGCTGCTGTACAAAATGGACCTTTAAAAATAGTAAACGACCTCAAAAAAATATGATTCCAGTGCCATTTGATTCGTTTTTCGAAAATACATAATTTAGACTTTAGAAAATCAATTTTTTGATTTATAACGGTCTGTTTACAGCCAACTGAAGTTGGCTGGAAATGTTACTCAGCATGCTTTTTATCGCTTAAATGCCACTAAAATGCACACATACGATCACTATACTTTCTAATAAAGTTCCATATGATGATCAATCATCATATTACTAGAAATCAACATGCATTCATCATCCATCTACCAAACGACATCAATCTAACAATATATCATCATATCATCATATTTCATCTCATGATTCAGGATTCAAGATTCAAGTCTTTTAGTGTTCTAGTTATTTTATCATACTTCAATCTTTAACCACTAAAACATGAAGTAAACAAGAGTTTAAAGAAGTCTTACAACTAGCTTAAAACTAGGGAAGATCACTAGAGAAAAGGTGATGAAAGATGGTGAATGAATGCTAGTAAGAGAACTCCTTGATGATCCACAAGCTTCAAGCTCCAAGAGTCACCTTCTAACACTTGAATCAAGCTTGAACATGGATGGATGTGGTGGTTGTATGGTGGTGGTGGTGGCGGCACAAACAAGGCCGAGAGGGAGAGAGAGAGTATGAGGGAGTGGAGTGGAGTGGTGTTGAGTGGTGAAATGGGAGTTCAAGATCTTATATAAATCCTTTTCATATCTTCCAAGATCTCTACCAAATCATAAAGAATCCAAGTAATATCCAAATTAAATCAAATGAGATCTTGTAGGATTGGTAAATATTTGGTGGGGCCACCCCCTTGGCAACCGTATATAGTATGGGGAGGGGGGTTAAGTGAAACTTTTGATGGTAAGTAGGTAAGTAATAGTTCAAATCCAAGTATAAGGTTACATGTTTTAGTTAGTAGATTTCTAGTGGGTGTTACGGTGTACGGGGATCATAACTAGCCAATAAATAATTAAACAATGTTTCTTGCAATATTTTGGTGTCCCGGGTAATGTCCGGTTGTTCGGTTAGATACCGGTTCGTTAAAGTGCTAAGTTATTCCGTATAGTGTCTTTTATGTAACTTTTTATAACACTTTTAATTCCTAACTCTTAGGAAAACATTCAGGACCATTTAGTCAATTTTCTGTACAATCAATAACCACAATATAATATTAACTAATCGTACGGATACATGTAATTATGAGGGTTGTCACAGTTATGGTTGCCTTTTAATCAATGTTATTTCACTTCAACCTAGTACCAAAATGCATTCTTAAAAAAGTTTTTTTTAAATGAAATCGGGAAAAAGCAAGTTCTAGCAACTTGCATATTTTTATAACCACTAGAGTTTTATAACATGTTTTTTTCTCACATCTTTAAAACTCATAAACTTAATAGTATTCACTATTAACTTTAATTGGTTATTCCAAGTCGCAACAAACTTAGTTTTATAGGTTATTTAAAACTAATTGTCCCGAGAGGTGAAAGGGTCTTTTGGTTATGTCGCAAATTTAATATCTAAATTAAAACCGACTATAACGACCCTATTTCGTAAAAATTAAAATCAATGGTCTATGCCATCCTACTACTAGTAACACTCGGGGCATAATGGAACCATCAGTGTTGGAGCCACAGCACGACACTTGGGGTCTAGTTTATCCTTCCAAGGTGCAAGGGCTTTGTCGACACATCCGACCCTTCCACATGTGATGGTTTTAGGATGACTATTACTTTTATTCTAGTGTTTACGTGCCCCAGCTGTCTCGAGAACAAAAATGGCATAGATAAGGCCAAACGTATCAATGCAAGGACAATATGTGACAACCGTCAAAAATCCAGGTATCCGTACAATTTAATTAATATAAATTAGTGCTTAATGACTGTGCTGAATTACAATTAATAACTTAAACTGCTTTTTGATTACTGCATCATACTTACATGCCCATTACATATTACATAATGTCACCTCATTATCACATGCAAACTTTATTGACATATACGATGCACAAAGCACAGCTAGCACAGTTAGCGGATAACTCAGAGAAATGCTGACGATGTTCAGTACATAGACAGACAATGTTTTGAGACCCAGTATGAGCTAGAAACCAAGTTCTACACTAGTATAGTGTGTAGGGAAGCAAGGACCATAAAAATGCTTCACTAGGTGATAGTTTAGGTGCCGGAAAGTGCCTAAAACCCACATAAAGTGTAGAATTCTGCACATTTCAGCAAAAATCAGCAATTTAACAAGCTAGTAACATGCAAAAATATGGCAAAATGGTCCTGAATGCTTTTCTAAGTGTCGGGAATTAAAAGTGTCACAAAAGGGTACTTAAAGATCACTAAACGGAATAATTTGACACTTTAACGAACCGGTATCTAACCGAACAACCGGACATTACCCGAAACACCAAAATTATACTAGAAGCATTGTTTTAATGTTTCTGAACTAGTTATAATCCCCGAACATCATAACACCTCATATAAAATATCTAAGTAACTAACACTTATAACTAATACTTGGATTGGAACTTTAATCTAACTTAATGGTTGGAACTTACACTTAGACCCCCCCCCCCCTTTGTGTGTGGACGATCACAATAACCCCACCATAATCTTCCACAGATCTTGCTTAATCTTTCCTTGATTCACTATAGATCTTGTTATGTACTTCTCAAACATGTTACACAATGATTAATACCCAAAATTTAGATTATAAGTAAACATGGAGGGTCATTATCATTCACACACAACACCCACTACTCTCTCCCTCTCCTCCTCCCACTCTCGGCCGAGAACCACACCCACACCACCACTTTTCATCCATCATCCAACCATTCCAAGATCATTCTAAGGTGTAAGGAGCCATACAAAGGAGCTTGGTGCTTGTGGATCTTGAAGGACCTCCATCAATTACTTTTATCCATCACTTTTGTCATCACCATCATCTTGTGTTCTTCCCTAGCCTTTGTGCTAGTTGTAAGACTCTCATGATCCTTATTTACTTCTTATGTTGTTAGTTAAATGATGATGTACATTGATAAACTTGATGAACTTGATGAACACTAAAAGACATAATCATAAATCTCTAACATAAGCTTGATATATGATGAAACTATGTTGTTTAGTGTATGAATGATACTTGCTTGTTATTTACTTGAGATTATGATTTGATCATCATAAGGAGCTTGCTAGATTGTGATTAAACACATGATCTAGCAAGAGAGAGGATGATTATGTGATAAAACAAGATGATCATCCTCATGTGTTAAGCATGAACTTGAAGAATAAAGTGATTTCTTGAAAAATAATAAACAAAGTGAGCTAGTAATCTTATGGATCTAAGATTTATGAATGGTTTTCCAAAAGAACCAAGTTCAAAATGTGATTTTTTGAAGATCTTGGTTCTTACTTAAATATACACTATTTTTGGTGATAAAACAAGTATAAGAACACTTTGTTTACAAGAAAAATTCAAAAGAATGATTTTTGAAAAAATCATCTAACAAGTTGTAAACACTCAAATCTTTCAAGAATGAGATTTTTAAAGAAAGAAACACACTTTAAAGGGTAACTAAGTCTACTAAACATACTACCAAGTTACTACAAGTTTTTATGAAAGTTCAAGTTCATGATTATTATGTAGAAAGCTTTGTTTTAGCACTTGGTAAGTGTAGATTGATTGTTGATTGTTTATGATGATTTTTGAAAAGAAAATGATACGCTTTAATAGCATGGACAACTCCATTTTTAGGGGAAACTATGGCAAAATTTTCTAAAAATACAAACACTTAGAAAAATATTTTCTAAACAAGCATTTACAAGTGAGTTTTAACTATGGTTTTCAATACAAACTTTGCCATAGATTTTGTTACAAAAATACAAGTATTGGAGGTTGGTTTTTGTAACTAAAAATAACTAAATATGTATTTGAAGGAAACATATTTAGAAGACACATTGTGTGTGATTATTTGTATGCTTTGTGTATTAGTTATATTATTTTAGGATTTAAAGTAATATAACTTAACAAAACACCAAGAATTTACAAGCTAGAATAATACCAAAAAGCACAAGGAATAAATATATGAGTTACACACTTAATATTGTGAAATCAAACGCAAGAACGTAACTTACGAAATATTCTGGAAAATACCGTTACAAATATATTTTTGGTAAATATTATTTTGGATACAAGAAATGAAAATATGATTTTTGTAAATATTACAAAGTTGTCTCATATTTTTGACAAGGAGAAAATATATTATTTTTGGAAGTAAAAATATATTTTCTTAGTATATTTAGAAGATATATATGATTTTTGGGAAAAATATATATTTTCTTGAAATACATTATTTTTGGACAAAATAAGTTTATATATATTTTCTAAGATAAGACTTGAAAATATATTGTTTTGGAGCTACAAATACAAATATACATGTATGAGATACCCCCATCCTTGGGAAGGAAAAACGAAAATAAATATTTGAGAAGTATTATTACAAAATATTGTTTAAACAATTATTCCAAAAATTAAATATAATTTAAAAGTTAAAATAATTATTATTTTAACAAGTAATTATAATTTGGAATAATATTAGAGACGTAAAAGAAACGTAACTCAACACGTTAACTCTAAATCAAGGCACGGCCCGTTCGCCTAATAGACGTTAGTACATTGTAGGTAGTCGGGTTTGCTGAAGAAATTTGGGTTACGATTCTAAAGACGCAATACAGTGAGTTCATGTCCCCCTTTTTCTTTTAACTGATTTCAATTTTATAACTTCGGGGGTGAAATACATGTTACAATTGTTTACAATCGTTTTATACATGATATGATTAGCTTAAGGAGGGTTACTGCTTGATCATGTGAGTGGTGGGTATAACACTTAAGGCCATTAATCCTCGTCGTAGGACTGAGGGACATGAGTGATAGATCTATTTGGGTGTAGCGAGCCCACACCCATGCGGACCAGGGTGGCCTATGTGGTGACTATGTCTTATTCCCGGAGACAAGTTTTCTAGGTTTGAGTTTTCCTGCACCATTTCACACATATCAATGGCCTTGCAAGCCATTGATGATCTATTTTTCCTTATTGCTACATACCAGGGACATACATACAAGACATACTTTAAAGGTTTATTCATACATAAACGCATGAACTCGCTCAACTTTTGTTGATATTTTTAAACTACATGAATTTCAGGGAACTGAGTGGATCTGGCAGGTGTTTGCATGTTTTCAAGCTGCGTTTAAATAAAAGATGTCATCCGAGGTCGTAGGGTTTAGGAGATGTATCTTACTCATGGACGAGATACATAGTCCTAAGCTCGGGTTGGTTTAAGTTATGTTGTCGAGTCTTCGTGAACTCATTAAAACATATTATGGTTTGTAATTTAAATTTGGTGTCGATGTTTCAAACAAGTGTGTTGTGGTATTTTCAAACTTAATTTTTATGGATGAATATCTTTTGGTGTTATCATATAGCATTGTTATGATTGAATGCTATGGTATTAAGAAGTCACACCAATACCACGCTTCCGCAAAAGTCAGGGTGTGACAGCTTGGTATCAGAGCTTCGATCGTAGCGAACTAGGATTCTTTCTCAAGTCTAGACTACGATCATTAGGGCTCTCACAAAAATGTTTTCACAAACATGTTTTCATTGCATACACAAAATGTCTAGATCCAGGAAAACCAATATGTTTACAAATAAAAGACACAAAATACATTTCAAAGAATTCGTTTATATTTCAATCTGAGAGACAGGGGAGTTAGTCTGAGAGACTAGCTGGGTAGTCAGTCTGAGAGACTGGGGAGTTAGTCTAAGAGACTAGCTGGGTAGTCATTCTGAGAGACTGGGGAGTTAGTCAGAGAGATTAGCTGGGGCAGTCTGAGAGATTGGGTAGTTCAGTTTGAGAAACTGGAAGGTTTAGTCTGAGAGACTAGGTGGTTCAGTCTGAGAGGCTGGGTGGGATAGTCTTGGGAAGGCTAGGATGCATACATGCTTACATTGTTACTGCTTACATGCTTATTTGATGATTGTTGATGTATGTCCATATGTCATGATTGATTTGTTACAGACACCATGTCCTCTTTTGATAGTGGAGTATCAGATACCGTAGACCCTATGGCCATAGTTTCGGATGATGAGATCATCCCAGAGGATGAGGTTTTTACATCTGACACTACGAGTAGCGATGATGATGATTTCCAGCCGTTTGCTTTACCAGATTTTGGCGATGATATACCGCTAGCTGATGGTCTTCCTAGAGAGGATCTACTTCTTGTTCAGATCCCTGCTTCCTTACCTCTTGCTGCATTTCCTCTCGAGGATCTGCCTCTTGACGCTATGTCTGACGACGACATCGATCTTTTTATTGAGGGTCCCCCTGAGGGTGCCCAGGATGATGGAGCTCCAGTCGATGATGCTGTTGTCGCTCCACTTGTCGAGATTCCAGTAGACGATGTCATTGAAATTCCTGTCGTTGAGATTTCGTCTGACCATTCTGGTCCTGATTCATTCGAGTCTGTGTCATCTACTACTCTACACGCACTGGGATTTCAGCGTTATCCCACCGATTCCGATTCTGACACAGCTATGTTTGCCGCACCTGTTCCTCCGCATGAATTTGAGTTTGATGATGAGTTTGATCCTGTCTTTCCACACAACTTTGACCCTGAGCCTTTGATTACACCCGAGCCTATACCTGCTCACGATCCCCTGCCTGAGCATGCACCTGTTGATGTTCCAGTTGTTGCACCACTGTTACCTGACCCTTTACCTGCAGCCGTTGATCATGCTCCTTTTGCTGACCATGTAGAACCCAGATATGCATTCATCCATAATGGGTGGATAGAGGATGGCGATGACCTGCCTCCTTTTGTTAGGCCTGTTACTCCCCCACCTGCACCTACTCATGCACCCGTTGATATCGCCCCGTTTCACCCACATGTGTCTGATATACACTGCACCGATCTACCGGTCACGTTCCTATAGGATATTCCTCCACCCCGTCCAGGGGAGGGTCCATCGAGTCAGCAGCCCGGTCATATTCCTCCTATGTCAGCTACTTTTCCTTTCATGCCACAGTTTTCACACACTGCACCTTTTGCTTCTGTACCATCGGGTGAGCCACTGATCTGGTTTCTGCCTAACACGATGCCTGTTTCTGATCCATACCATCTCTTCCATTACACTGGGTACACGAGGGATGAGCTACTCCTATCCTTACAGCTCCAGCAGGAGATGTTGTGTTGCAGAGTCATGGATCTTGAGAGGATTCCGCGTCCTCCACCTTGCACTTGTCAGTCACCATTCGCGACTCCGCCCGCTCCTCTTTTACCATACCCAGATTTTGATGTTCGTTTCCTTACTATGGAGCAGCAGATCAGCTATTTGTTGCGTCATGTTCATGCCCTCGAGGAGGAGCTAGCGCATCTGCGCAGTTTGCTTTTCGTTCCTCCACCTCCTCCTCCTCCACCATCAGCATAGCAGTTTTTGGTTTTATGCAGGTAGCATACTTTTGGTGAGAGTGCAGCTATTGAGCCCAGATTGCACAACCTTTTTAACGACCACTTTTTTGACCTTTGACTTTTGATTATTGTAGTTTGATGGATATTTTGGACAAGGGTGCTGTAACCCTGTAGTCCTTTTTGTTGTGATATGATACATTTGATGAACTTGTAAAACTGTAATTGTGGTCATTGATATATGAAAGCTCAATCGCAACATTCTCATTATATACGTTGTTGGATTACTTGTTTGTGTTATGACATGGGATGTTATATGTTTACTTGTGTTGATGAATGTTATTACTTACACATACTACATACTTATATACATAAATACCTGACCTGTACAATCTTCTTTAGAAGATGCCTCCTCGAAGAGACAACATGTAACATCCCAAAAATGCGAGTTCATCAATTTGTAATTAGGTTGCAAATAAACTAGTAAAAATAAACTAACTAGGAATGACACTAACTAAGTTAGTTAGTCACTTATGAGTAGTTAGGAGTTCAAAAGAATTAAGAGTGAAAAATGAGGGACCATATGTGTCTAAATGAAAGCTATTTTTATAGAAATAACAAAATAAAACACAAAACACAATTGTCTGTGTTTTGCTGAAATCGACCAACATCAGGGGCGACCCCCAGGCTCCATCTAAACCTTAAACATTCACAAAACAACCAAATTGAAGGTCCAAATCTGATCAAAAACAAAAATCGAGCATAGAGATTACAAGGTATGTAAAATTTGATGAAAACTCTCAAATTGAAAGTTCTCATGAAATTGGGAAAATCTGAAATTTATGGTTGCATGTTTGTTTTATGATGAAGTACGAACACTATAGTGTCTAGGGACAAACCCTAGACAAATACAAGTTGAAATCATGTGAAATTTTAGTAAAATCCATGAACACCATTGTAGGTAATTAGTGGGTTATGTAGAATTGGATAAACACTAGGAAATTGGGTGTTGTTCTAGTGTAATTTGACAATTGTGAGGTGACTTCAGAATTATAGAAGCTAACAATTGTGTAAAATGGTTGAATGATGTGAAATTAGGGCTAAGTGACAAGCTAGAGACTTGATATTTAATCATGTAAAAATCTGCCCTTAAAGTGTTTGTGAAAATGCCTCAAAGAAGGCTTAAAACTGAAATTCAAAGTTTAAATGCATAATCATGATGTTTCGGTGTATTATGCGATATATGGTTTAAAGAGAGTTCTAAACATGTTATAAATGAACTCTATAGGAAAGGGCGCAGGAGCGTCAAGCGAACAAGCGGGTGGCGAAACACGTTTGAAAGGCCTACTTTGAAGGTATGTAACTTGATTTGTTACATTTGGGTAAATTTTGATATTTAGCATATATATATATATATATATAGTTGGATTGTGTATTAAAAGTTGAGTTGGATTAAAGCGATGATGATCGCTATGTCGAATAATAGGCCAAGAATCTGGTTAGACCTTGTTGGTAGTCATCAAAATGGAGGATTCTTTAGATGAGCCAAACGGTTCGAATAACCAATTAAGGCATGGTAATACACTGTAGTATGGTTACTCGGTCTTTTGTTATTATTGATGAATGACATATTAGATTACGAGGATTTAACATGTTGGGTTGTAGGAATGAAATCCGAGAATTTGGTCCAAGTAAACAAACAAACCAAACAAAAACATAACATTCCAGAGTCTACCGTAAATTACGGTACATACCATAATTTACGGTAGGGACCAAAATGTTACGGTGGTTCTTTACTGATTTACGGTGGACCAGAAGTTTCAGATGACTACCGTAACTTACGGTATATACCGTAACTTACGGTAGAACCCTGGAAAATCTTGTAAATTTTGCATACTTTCGTTAAATCGAATCCGTTTTAAACGTAGTTTCGACTATGTATTATTCTTATGTACTCTAATTCTAATGTTTAATGTAAACATTTTAGTTTCTAGGTATTCAAGGATCACGGATGACGGTCAAGCAAGCTTTTGAAGAACCGAACACTAACTTTTGAAGCTTCCGCATAAATTAACTCGGTTTAAACAATGTTATGATGTAAATCATTTGCTAAACAACTTATGGATGTTTAAATTAGTCGGTAGATAACTATGTTCGTTACCTTAGAACTTGGTTTTTAAGAACAAATGTTTTAATTTAGATATCTTTTGTATAAAATCTTATGAATTATTATTAATTTCGAGTATTAAACAAGACGGGTGTTACACAACACACTGCCTACAACTGAGGTCGAGTTACAAGAACGGATTTCACGGGTGATAGCACGACACGAGGCCTTACGCTCCGAGCATAGTGGAGGTACCTCGGGAAGCAACCCACCTCTTGGTATTGTTTGAGTCATTAAAGAAACATTACGTTACATTTGGATATTCCATGTGCGATCGCTAATGCTTTATGTGAATGATGTTACTTGTACAGGCTGTACCTATAAACAGTTTCTAGATTGTAAGCCTCCAAATTTCGACGGCACCGGGGGTGCTGTAGCTTTTGTCAGATGGACGGAGAAGACCGATTCTGTGATAAGAATGAGCAAGTGTGCTCCGCAACACCAAGTCACCTATATCTCCGGATTGTTCTTAGACGGAGCGCTTTCCTGGTGGAATCTTCAAGTCCAGACCTTGGGAGAAGAAGCTGCTTACGCCATGACATGGAAAGAAATGAAGGAACTCATGCGAAAGAAATACTGCTCCAGGGCTGAAATCCAAAAGCTAGAAACTGAATTCTGGAACCTCAAGATGGACGGCCCAAAGATTGCCGAATATGTGCAGAGATTTCACGACCTTTCTTGCGTGGTACCATACATGGTTGATCCGGAATTCAAATGCATCGAGCGTTTCATTTGGGGGTTGGCGCCTCAGATTATGAGTATGGTGACGACGTCAAAGCCTGCAACAATCACGGAGGCGATTGATCTGAGTGTAGCACTAACTGAAGAGGCAATCAGGTTGAACAAGTTTTCGATCTCTGACCAGAAGAAGAAGGAGACTCACATTGAGTCGTCTGGTGAGAACAAAAGGAAGTTCTCAAACTTTAAGAAGGGTACCAGTAGCGCCAATAAAAAGAAGGATGTGAACCCACCAGTCGAGGTCAAGACTGGTACTGAAGTCAAGGGAAAAGGATATAGGGGCACTCTGCCCAAATGTGATGTGTGCCAGTACCATCATGCTGGCTAGTGCAGAGTTAGGAAATGCGAGTCTTGTGGAAGAGTTGGTCATTCAAAGGAAACGTGCTGGGTTGGTGCTGGTCGTGGTAACAATGGTCAGAGAGGTTATGGCAGTGGGAACAATAACCACGATGGTAATGGGTATGGAAACCGCCCTCAAGGAGGAAATGGCGGTAACGGAAATCGTGGTAATCTTGGGAATCAAGCTGGTAGTGGGAACCGTGGTGCAAACAACACTCAAGGTGGTAATGGGAATGGTAATGGTCGAGGACCCGGTTGCTTTAATTATGGAGACGTTGGGCACTTCAAGCGAGAATGCCCAAAAATCAACCAAGCTCATGGAAGGATTTTCAACATCGGAGCGAGGGAAGCTCGCCAAGATCCAAATGTGGTCACTGGTACGTTCCCTATCAACCAACGCTTTGCATCTGTACTATTTGATACCTGTGCCGATTATAGTTTTGTATCCCTAGAATTTAAGAGTATACTTGGGTTGGTAGCTAGTAAGCTAGACATTCTGTATTCGATAGAACTAGCAAATGGAAAGCTAGTAGAAGCGAATGAAGTCATCAGAGGTTGCATGACAGAACTGGGTGAGCACGAGTTTTTGCTTGAACTTCTGCCCATCGAGTTGGGAAGCTTTGACGTGGTAGTCAGAATGGATTGGTTGTTAAGCAACCGAGCAGAGATCGTATGTCACGAGAAGGTCATTCGCATTCCGATGGCGAATGGAGAAACAATTGTGGTACATGGAGAGAAGCACAATACACCCCTAAGGATCATCAGTTGCTTAAAAGTCCGCAGATGCTTGCAGAAAGGATGTGTCGTCTTCTTGGCACACATTTTGGATAAGGAAGCCGCTGAGCCAAAGCTAGAAGACATTCCAGTCGTGAAGGAGTATCCTGAAGTTTACCCCGAAGACTTGCCAGGATTACCGCCGCAAAGACAAGTCAAGTTTCACATTGACTTAGTTCCAGGTGCTACGCCTGTAGCCAAGGCACCTTATCGACTTGCGCCTTCAGAAATGCAAGAGCTGTCAACACAACTCCAGGAGTTATTAGACACGGGATTTATCAGACCAATCTTCTCGCCTTGGGGAGCTCCAGTTTTGTTCGTTAAGAAGAAAGATGGTAGTTTCTGCATGTGTATCGACTACCGCGAGCTGAACAAATTGACCATTAAGAAACGGTATCCTTTGCCAAGGATTGATGACCTGTTCGATCAACTACAAGGTTTGAGTTTTTACTCCAAGATCGATCTTAGATCAGGTTATCACCAGTTGAAAATTCAAGAGGAGTGTATTCCAAAGACGACCTTCAGAACTCGATATAGACATTACGAGTTCCTGGTTATGCCGTTTGTCTTGACAAACGCGCCAGCAGTATTCATGGATTTGATGAATAGAGTCTGCAAGCCGTATCTCGATAAGTTTGTGATTGTGTTTATTGACGATATCTTGATCTACTCGAAGACGAATGAAGAACACGAGCAACATCTAAGAGCTATCTTAGAGCTGCTCAAGGAAGAGAAATTGTACGCGAAGTTCTCGAAGTGCGAATCCTGGTTGCGCGAGGTTCAGTTCCTTGGTCATGTGGTTAACAGAAATGGAATTCATGTGGATCCCACAAAGATCGACGCGATCAAGAATTGGGAGACTCCGAAGACGCCAACCGAAATTCGACAGTTTCTAGGTTTGGCAGGATATTACCGCAGGTTCATTGAGGATTTTTCAAAGATCGCACAACCATTGACCTCCCTCACTCAGAAAGACAAGAAGTACGAATGGGGAGACAAGCAAGAAGAAGCATTTCAGTTGTTGAAAAACAAGCTTTGCGATGCACCCATCTTATCCCTACCCGAAGGCACTGACGACTTCATGGTCTATTGCGACGCCTCACGTCAAGGTTTAGGCTGCGTGCTGATGCAGCGACAGAAGGTTATAGCCTATGCTTCGCTCCAATTGAAGGTCCACGAGAAAAATTACACCACGCATGATTTGGAATTAGGCGCAGTGGTGTTTGCATTAAAGATCTGGCAACATTACTTGTATGGCACGCGATGCACAACCTTTACTGATCACAAGAGCTTACAGCATATATTCGATCAGAAAGAGCTTAACATGAGACCAAGACAATGGGTAGAGTTGTTAAACGATTATGATTGTGAAATAAAGTATCACTCAGGGAAGGCGAATGTGGTTGCAAACGCCCTGAGTCGGAAAGAAAGAATCAAGCCCATAAGGGTTAGGGCTTTGGAAATGATTATTCAAACGAACCTCTCGTTGCGCATTCGTGCCATGCAGAGAGAAGCTCTTAAGGAAAAGAATCTTGAAGATGAATATCTCTGTGGGATGGAGAAGCAGCTAGTACCCAATGATGAAGGAATGTTGTGCTTCATGAAACGAATTTGGGTTCCTCTCTTTGGTGGTCTGAGAGAAGTAATTTTTGATGAGTCACAAGTCACGGTACTCGAACCATCCAGGATCGGATAAAATGTACCAAGATTTAAAGGATTTTTATTGGTGGCCGAGATTAAAGGGTGATGTTGCAACGTATGTTGGCAAATGTTTGACCTATGCCAAAGTAAAGGCCGAATATCATAAACCTTCAGGTCTTCTGCAACAACCCGAAATACCCATGTGGAAATGGGAGCAGATTTCAATGGATTTTATAACAAAGTTACCAAGGACACCCAGAGGTCACGATACGATTTGGGTAATCGTAGACCGACTGAAGAAATCCGCACACTTTTTGCCAATCAAGGAGAAAGACAACACTAGTAAGCTTGCTGAGCTATACCTGAGAGAAATAGTTGCACGGCATGGAGTGCCTCTCTCAATTATCTTTGATAGAGACGGAAGGTTCGTGTCAAGGATTTGGTAATCCTTCCAAGAAGCCTTTGGTTCTCAGTTGAATCTGAGTACTGCATTCCATCCGCAGACTGATGGCCAGAGTGAACGAACGATTCAAACATTGGAAGACATGTTGCGAGCTTGCGTAATGGATTTGGGTGGTAGTTGGGACACTCACTTACCCTTGGTAGCATTCTCGTACAACAACAGCTACCATGCGAGCATCCAAGCTGCACCATTTGAAGCTCTCTATGGACGCAAGTGTCGATCACCGTTATGCTGGGCAGACGCGGGTGATAGACAGCATGTTGGTCCTAAATTGGTTCAAGAGACGACTGATAAGATTACACAGATCCGAGAGCGCATCAAGGTGGCTCGTGATCGACAAAAGAGTTATGCGGACCAAAGAAGGAAACCGTTGGAGTTTGCAGTAGGAGATATGGTTTTGTTAAAGGTTTCACCCTGGAAGGGTGTAGCATACTTTGGGAAGCGTGGGAAGTTGAACCCGTGATACATTGGACCATTCAAAATCCTAGAGAGGATTGGTCTTGTAGCTTACAAGTTGGATCTACCCACAGAACTGAATGGCGTTCATGATACATTTCATGTATCTAATCTGAAAAAGAGTCCAACTCAAGAAACAGTTGTCATTCCTGCCGATGAAGTCCACAATGACGACACACTCCACTTTACTGAAGAACCTGTTGAGGTTACGGATTGGAAGGTTAACAAAACACGCAGGAGTAGCGTTAAACTCGTCAAGGTTCGTTGGAATGCGCATCACGTCCCAGAATTCACTTGGGAACGCGAGGATCGCATGAAAGCAAAATACCCACATTTGTTCCCCAAGACCCCTGCATCTAGTAGCAAAACTAAAATTTCAGGACGAAATTTTCTTTACAGGGGGAGAATGTGACAACCGTCAAAAATCCAGGTATCCGTACAATTTAATTAATATAAATTAGTGCTTAATGATTGTGCTGAATTACAATTAATAACTTAAACTGCTTTTTGATTACTGCATCATACTTACATGCCCATTACATATTAGATAATGTCACCTCATTATCACATGCAAACTTTATTGACATATACGATGCACAAAGCACAGCTAGCACAGTTAGCGGATAACTCAGATAAATGCTGACGATGTTCAGTACATAGACAGACAATGTTTTGAGACCCAGTATGAGCCAGAAACCAAGTTCTACACTAGTATAGTGTGTAGGGAAGTAAGGACCATAAAACTGCTTCACTAGGTGATAGTTTAGGTGCCGGAAAGTGCCTAAAACCCACATAAAGTGCAGAATTCTGCACATTTCAGCAAAAATCAGCAATTTAACAAGCTAGTAACATGCAAAAATATGGAAAAATGGTCCTGAATGCTTTCCTAAGTGTCGGGAATTAAAACTGTCACAAAAGGGTACTTAAAGATCACTAAACGGAATAATTTGACACTTTAACGAACCGGTATCTAACCGAACAGCCGGACATTACCAGGAACACCAAAATTATACTAGAAGCATTGTTTTAATGTTTCTGAACTAGTTATGATCCCCAAACATCATAACACCTCATATAAAATATCTAAGTAACTAACACTTATAACAAATACTTGGATTGGAACTTTAATCTAACTTAATGGTTGGAACTTACACTTAGACCCCCCCCCCTTGTGTGTGGACGGTCATAATGACCCCACCATAATCTTCCATAGATCTTGCTTAATCTTTCCTTGATTCACTATAGATATTGTTATGTACTTCCCAAACATGTTACACAATGGTTAATACCCAAAATTTAGATTATAAGTAAACATGGAGGGTCATTATCTTTCACACACAACACCCACTGCTCTCTCCCTCTCCTCCTCCCACTCTCGGCCGAGAACCACCACCACTTTTCAGCCATTATCCAACCATTCCAAGATCATTCTAAGGTGTAAGGAGCCATACAAAGGAGCTTTGTGCTTGTGGATCTT
Source organism: Helianthus tuberosus (assembly GCA_030545235.1). NCBI lineage: Eukaryota > Viridiplantae > Streptophyta > Magnoliopsida > Asterales > Asteraceae > Helianthus > Helianthus tuberosus. Next base: position 25,443 of record JARYGA010001943.1, read on the forward strand.
GAAGGACCTCCATCAATTGCTTTTATCCATCACTTTTGTCATCACCATCATCTTGTGTTCTTCCCTAGCCTTTGTGCTAGTTGTAAGACTCTCATGATCCTTATTTACTTCATATGTTGTTAGTTAAATGATGATGTACATTGATAAACTTGATGAACACTAAAAGACATAATCATAAATCTCTAACATAAGCTTGATATATGATGAAACTATGTTGTTTAGTGTATGAATGATACTTGCTTGTTATTTACTTGAGATTATAATGTTGATCATCATAAGGAGCTTGCTAGATGGTGATTAAACACATGATCTAGCAAGAGAGAGGATGATTATGTAATAAAACAAGATGATCATCCTCATGTGTTAAGCATGAACTTGAAGAATAAAGTGATTTCTTGAAAAATAATAAACAAAGTGAGCTAGTAATCTTATGGATCTAAGATTTATGAATGGTTTTCCAAAAGAACCAAGTTCAAAATGTGATTTTTAGAAGATCTTGGTTCTTACTTAAATATACACTATTTTTGGTGATAAAACAAGTATAAGAACACTTTGTATACAAGAAAAATTCAAAAGAATGATTTTTAGAAAAATCATCTAACAAGTTGTAAATACTCAAATCTTTCAGGAATGAGATTTTTAAAGAAATAAACACACTTTAAAGGGTAACTAAGTCTACTAAACATACTACCAAGTTACTACAAGTTTTTATGAAAGTTCAAGTTCATGATTATTATGTAGATAGCTTTGTTTTAGCACTTGGTAAGTGTAGATTGATTGTTGATTGTTTATGATAATTTTTGAAAAGAAAATGATATGCTTTAATAGCATGGACACCTCCATTTTTAGGGGAAACTATGGCAAAATTTTCTAAAAATACAAACACTTAGAAAAATATTTTCTAAACAAGTATTTACAAGTGAGTTTTAACTATGGTTTTCAATACAAACTTTGCCATAGATTTTATTACAAAAATACAAGTATTGGAGGTTGGTTTTTGAAAATAAAAATAACTAAATATGTATTTGGAGGATATATATTTAGAAGACACATTGTGTGTGATTATTTGTATGCTTTGTGTATTAGTTATACTATTTTAGGATTTAAAGTAGCAAAACACCAAGAATTTACAATCTATAATAATACCAAAAATCACAAGGAATAAATATATAAGTTACACACTTAATATTGTGAAATCAAACGCAAGAACGTAACTTACGAAATATTCCGGAAAATACCGTTACAAATATATTTTTGGCAAACATTATTTTGGATACAAGAAATGAAAATATGATTTTTGTAAATATTACAAAGTTGTATCATATTTTTGACAAGGAGAAAATATATTATTTTTGGAAGTAAAAATATATTTTCTTAGTATATTTAGAAGATATATGAGTTTTGGGAAAAATATATATTTTCTTGAAATACATTATTTTTGGACAAAATAAGTTTATATATATTTTCTAAGATAAGACTTGAAAATATATTGTTTTGGAGCTACAAATACAAATATACATGTATGAGATACCCCCATCCTTGGGAAGGAAATAGGAAAATAAATACTTGAGAAGTATTATTACAAAATATTGTTTAAACAATTATTCCAAAAATTAAATATAATTTAAAAGTTAAAATAATTATTATTTTAACAAGTAATTATAATTTGGAATAATATTAGAGACGTAAACGAAACGTAACTCAACACGTTAACTCTAAATCAAGGCACGACCCGTTCGCCTAATAGACGGTAGTACATTGTAGGTAGTCGGGTTTGCTGAAGAAATTTGGGTTACGATTCTGAAGACGCAATATAGTGAGTTCATGTCCCCCTTTTTCTTTTTAACTGATTTCAGTTTTATAACTTCGGGGGTGAAATACATGTTACAATTGTTTACAAACATTTTATACATGGTATGATTAGCTTAAAGAGGGTTACTACTTGATCATGTGAGTGGTGGGTATAAGACTTAAGGCCATTAATCCTCGTCGTAGGACCAAGGGACATGTGTGATAGATCTAGTTGGGTGTAGCGAGCCCACACCCATGCGGACCAGGGTGGCCCATGTGGTGACTATGTCTTATTCCTGGAGACAAGTTTGCTAGGTTTGAGTTTTCCTGCACCATTTCACACATATCAATGGCCTTGCAAACCTTTGATGATCTGTTTTTCCTTATTGCTACATACCAGGGACATACATACAAGACATACTTTAAAGGTTTATTCATACACAAATGCATGAACTCGCTCAACTTTTGTTGATATTTTTAAACTACATGTATTTCAGGGAATTGAGTGGATCTGGCAGGTGTTTGCATGTTTTCAAGCTGCGTTTAAATAAAAGATGTCATCCGAGGTCGTAGGGTTTAGGAGATGTATCTTACTCCTAGACGAGATACATGGTCCTAAGCTCGGGTTGGTTTAAGTTAAGTTGTCGAGTCTTCGTGAACTCATTAAAACATATTATGGTTTGTAATTTAAATTTGGTGTTGATGTTTCAAACAAGTGTGTTGTGGTATTTTCAAACTTAATTTTTATGGATGAATATCTTTTGGTTTTATCATATAGCATTGTTATGATTGAATGCTATGGTATTAAGAAATCACACCAATAACCACGCTTCCACAAAAGGCAGGGTGTGACACAATAGGTTATCCTCTTAGCCTCATAAACCCCGAGAGTTGTGCTTTTCTCACAATTGACAATCGTTGTCAGTCAGCCTGAACCTCTTGCTAATGTTGCATGCCCCAGCTGCCTTTAGAAAGAGCTTCTAACCGGATTCTCATTCCTTATTGTCTCACCTCACGAAATAAGGAGATATACATTGAAAATACTAACTAAAATCACCTTGCTTATATAACAGATGTCTAATGAAAACAACTTCTTCATTTTCAAGTTTATATTTGAAAAGAAAAATTGAATAACGCCAACTTTCTTGAATGGAACCGCAATCTGAGAATAGTTCTCAAGATGAAGAAAAAGCTGTATATCTTAGATGGCCCAGTCCCTACCGAGCCTGAAAGTAATTCTACTACTGCTTGCAAGGCACTGGAGAAACATAACGAGGATGCCGTTGAGGTAGCATGCCTTATGAAAGCCACCATGTATCCTGAACTTCAGAAGAACATGGAAGATAAGGATTCTTATGACATGATCCAGCAACTAAATGGCATGTTCCAGAAACAAGCCCGACAGGAGCGATATGACACCATGAAACAGCTCATAAGCTGTAAAATGCAAGAAGGGTCATGTATCAGTACTCATGTGCTAAAGATGAAAGGATACGTTGACCAGATGAACAAATTTGGTTATTCCACAAAACCAACCAAGTTCTAATGGTCAAGTCTGCTGGTGTTAAGAAGCCCAATAACAAGAAAAGGAAACATAAGAGCAAAGGCAAGAGAAAAGATGTTGTTGCTGCCAGAAATGCCACCAACAACAAGAATGTTGCAAAACCACAACCTCCTAGGAGCGTCACCAAATGGGCACTGGAAAGGAAAATGCCCACAGTATCTAGCCAAGCTGAAGATGAAAAAGGCCAATAACATTGGCGCTTTTTCTAATATTCTCATTTATATTATCGAACTTTTCATTGTTTCTAGCAGCACATGGGTATTTGATACCGGATGTGGTTACCACATCGTTAATGTCTTGCAGGAGCCTGGAACTCATAGTTGGTAATGGAAAGAGAGTTCCAGTTCTTACAACTGGGACATTTTTTTTTTCATGTTCCCTGGCCTTGTAGTTACTTTAAATAACAATTTATATGCACCTGGTTTGACCAGAAACATTATTTCAGTTTCTTCGCTGTTTGAACAAGGATTCAAGTACGTTTTAATGGTTTTTCTATGTTAGCCTACTTGAATGATGTCTTTTATTTTGAGGCTAAACCTCGAAATGGTATTTATGAGATTGATGTTCAAACAAGTAATAACATATATCATCTTTCTAAATGTAACAAAGCTGGCATGAATGAAACATACTTATGGCATTGCAGACTTGGCCACATAAGTAAGGTATGCATAAAATGGCTCCAGTCCGAGGGGATTCTTGAATCCACTAGACAGGACACCTTTGATGATTGGGAATCTTGTTTAGCTAGAAAACTCACAAAGCACCCCTTCACCAATGTTGGTGAACAGATCAATGGTCTTCTAGAACTCATTCACATGATGTATATGACTAAAAACCAGCTTGATAGAAAGATAAAGGTACTTTGATCAAATCGAGGTGGTGAATGCCTCAGCTTTGAATTTCTCAATCATCTGAAAGAGTGTGAAATAGTTTCACAATCCTCTCCGCCTGGCACACTCCAACTTAATGGCGTGAGTAAAAGGTGAAATCGAACTCTACTTGATATGGTTCGATCGATGATGTGTAGAACTAGCTTGCCTCACTCCTTTTGGGGACATGCTCTTATAATCGCTTCACGCATTGTCAATTTAGCTCCGACAAAAGGGTAAACAAAAACGCCATATGAGATATGGCATGGGCGTAAACCCGATTTGGAATACCTTAGAGTATGGGGATGTGATGCATACATCACAAGTGATTCTGATGATAAGCTTGATCCTCAAGATGAAAAGGTTATTTTCGTCGGACACTATAAAAGAAGCGGATATTATTTCTACCACCCTGATGCAAATGTGATTTCCATCAAACGGAAGAGACACTTTCTCGAGGAAGAACTTCTTAATCGAGAAACTGGAAATAATGTGGTTGATCTTGAAGAAATTCATGAACCACAAACACCCGCTAATGTAGTCAGACTATCTGATCAACAAGTAGTTGTTGCCAATGAATCAGACATAAAACAAAAGCTTTTAAAAGGTCCGAAGTCTTATTAGTAGCCGAGTCTAATGACGAACCTGCTAACTACAAATCTGCAATCTTAGATTTGGAATCTGAAATATGGCTAGAAGCCAAGAACGTTGAGATGCAATCCATGCATGACAATCAAGTATGGGACTTGGTTAAGCTACCCCCGAATCTCAGACAGTAGGGAGCAAATGGATTTTCAAAAGAAAAACGACATGCATGGAAATGTACATGTCACACCCCTTTCTAAGGCGGAAGCACGAGGTGTGATCATGAAAGGTTTTCATTACATACGATTGGTAAACATACTACATGCTCATAAAAATAACTTCAAATACCCATAACATTACGTTACTGAAAACATAGATTAAGTGTTTACATCACGAGACAGCATATTTTCTGAAAGTTTACAACTTTATTTAAGGATAAACATAAACAACATCCAGGAGCATGAGTAAGACCGCGCGCATGTCACACCCTGACCACGTAAAACAACAAAGCATGGCGGAAACGTCGGGGGTTGTTATAACAGAATTATCGTTTCATAACCATGGATACAAAAAGTGTTTCGTTTTATTGATAATATTAAACATTAACATTGTTTTAACATAGAACAACAAGTTTTATATCGTCTATCATAGATATTATGTCACTAAGGCCTCGTCCAGATCCTATGTGACGCATGCATCCTAGAACGTCAGTCAAGCAACAACACCTGAAACATATGTAAAAACAAAGTCAGCAAAGAAATGCTGGCGAGTACATAGGTTTTATAAGAGTATCGGAATCATGGCTTGTTTACTTATATTGCAATACCTCGAAAACCTTGTTTTTAAAAAGTGTATAATATTGCAACATGATTAACCGACTCAAATCAAGATGGTTATAATTTATAAAATTTCGTAGCCATGATTCTTAACCCAAAAGCTTTTTGTTTTAGAAAACCATCTTGTAAAACATCTCGTATAAACTCATTAATAAAACTCGTACATTATTTCGAAAACATCGTTGAGTGACATCGTTACAATATCGTTTACCCTAGTGAACTAAATAACGCCACGGTATGTAATTTGTTGAAAACACTTATATATAAGAAGTACCAGCGGCGCATCTACCATGTTTTCACCACATTACACCCGTCCCGTTATCTAGACACTAGCCCAGAAGCCAGTCGTTTACCCAAATCGTTTATCATTGTTTCCAAATTGTTTCCAAATCGTTCCCAAATCGTTTCCAAATCATTCCCAAATTGTTTCCTCGTTTAAATTGTTTAAATCGTCCTCGTTTTAATTGTGAAAACTTATATATGATCGTCTCGTTAATAACATTCAAACCTTCGTGACTCGACTACCTCGTTCCTCGCTTCTCGTATTAACAAACCTCCAAAGGGTAAGTTAATAATTACAGATTCATTCGTTACCCACAACACCCACACATAACCATAGGTATGGTGCAATAACGGGATTTGTCAGATCCTATGGTACCATAACCTAATACTGGTCGACATGATCAATGCTAATGAATGTCATTTGTTATGTAATTACAACCAATAAGTTTTGCTCACTTTATTGAAATCGTTATTAGTTTTGTATAAACCTTCTTAATTGTTTTTGAAAAACCATTGTTTAAACCTTGAAAATCATTTTGTACATATGAATCACCCCAAAACAATTGAAAACAGTAAAATAGGGGAACTATGTACTCACATAGTTACCACAAAACATGTAAAAAGAGGGGATCTATGTACTCACATGTAGTGCAAGGTATCCTCAATCAATAGTACTTCAACAAACTCAAGTAAACCAGAGAAATCAAGCAGCACCCAGTAATTGAATCACTAGTCAAACAATAGACGCCTAAATCGGAAGATCGGACAGAATGAGGTCTTGTAACCCAAATGAGTGTTGGAACTCATGTGATATGGTTTAACAAGGCCTACATCCTAAATGAAACCTAACCTAAGTGCTTTCGATCCATCGCGACCCATTAAGGTGGCTTATGCTACTTTAACGCGTCGTTCGCGTGAAACGTGTTCGGAATGCCTAACTAGTCCTATGATAAGTAAAATATGCCTCAACATGTTTAATATTGTGGTCTAATCATTTTAGATACCAAAGGTTATGTTACATATGCTTAAAATGAATTTTGGCATAAAAGGGCACTTTTGGTAATTTGCCTAAGGCATATAAACTACCTATCATAAAACTACTTAAACGAAGCAACCATAAGGTATAACCTTGGAAGGTTATTCCCTATACACTATGGTCACCTAATGTGTTTGGTCGGATCCTAATGATCGCCCAAACGGGTCGGGTTCGAAAGTATAAGCGATTGTTTAGATCGCTTACCTTTACGACCCTAGACAAGCACAAAACTAAAAGTGACGAGCTAAACATGTTTGAAAATGTTTAACAAGGTTTGAAAATAGGTTTGGTATCAAAACAAACGGTTTTGATACCCACAAGTAGTTTGTTTACAAAATACGCAAGAATACGTATTTTGGCCGAAACTACGACTCGTCACTAAGCCAAGATAACGTGGTAATCAGTAGGTATAGTCACAAGGGACTATAACCATCGTGATTACACTCATGTTATGAAGTTCAAATGAACTTCACATTGACCATAAACTGGTCAATGCAGAAAGTCAAACGCAGTTTTACTTTAACGCTAAAACGAATGAAAAGAACGAAAGAACACTTACAACGGGTCCAAGAATGGAAGTTTTGAATCCGAATATTCCCAGGTATGAAGTGTTGAACACATCAAATTAGAGAACAAATTTAGATTTCAAAGGTGTGGGTTTTTGGGGTTAAGATCATGGGGTATTTATAGATTTCCTTGAACCGTTAGGATCGTTCCTGGAAAACTCAGCTTTGATCTGGACCTTACATGTGTGCCCATGGTTTTCTAAAACCATGGGAGCCCCTAATATGGACTATGTTCATTGAATACTAGCCCATGGTTTTGCAAAACCATGGGTTAAAACCACCAATACTTCAAAATAGACTAGGTTCATTGAATCTGCCAGAAATTTCAAAAAAAGGTCCCTGCACTTGTAAAACTTGATTTTTTGGCACTATTCCCATTTCAAGGCTCTAAAATAAATTTAAAGTATAGGGACTTAAAATATGCTCAAAAACATCTCGGATGTTGGTTCGTTTGGTCGTACGGTTGCGTTATTCGCTTAATGACGACGGAAGTCGTAACGAACGCAAAAACGATCCAAATTAAGCGACGAATGGAATTTTATCATGCCAAACACTAAAATAAAATATTTTAATGCTTACATAAATTTTTGGATCTCCGGATGTATTCAGAACGTAAGTTATGCGTGAAAATGCACATTTATGCACTTTTTGACGCTTTTAGTCCCTGAATGAGCATAAAGTTTATTTTAGCACACCGAACCTCTCAAAGCCTATTTCTAAGCTATGTAAAGGATATTTAGGATATTTTTAACTTATGGTCATGTTCCGGAATGTTCATTACCATACAAATCGGCATAGTTTCGCAGTTTGACACATATAGTCCCTGCGATCGAACAAAGTTGATTTCGACACACCAAACCATTCAAAACTAATTTATAAGTTATGTGGAGGTTATTTAAGGAATTTTAAGCCTATGTCACTATTTCGGAGTGTTTGTCACGTTATACTGACTGCGTTTACGCACCAGTTTGCGTATAACCTTCCAGAACACAATTTAAAGCTTGCAATCAGAATCGAATCGAATTGAAAAATCACCAAACACAAATACACACATAGAAACACCAAAACACATATAATAACACCAAATCACATTGTTTTATTAATAATCATCATTGTTTTACATCGTACGTCGATTACAGAACACAGTTGTCACAGCGCACATCCACTTTAGTTACCTGAAATACATGTGAGGTTTTGGAAAACGTAAACATAATGTTGGTGTGAATTCATGCAGTTCTTGTATTGAACGTTTGTATACTTTGTATAAAAAACATGGTATGTATCTTGTATAAATCAAGTATTCTTGTATAAATCAAGTATTCTTGTATAAATCAAGTATTCTTGTATAAATCAAGTATTCTTGTATAAGTCAAGTATTCTTGTATAAATCAAGTATTCTTGTATAAGTCAAGTATTCCTGTATGTATCAAGTTGTTAATAGGTTGCAAGGCCATTAACATGTGACACGACATAGGAAGCAACCAAACCATAGGCATTTTTCTAGTTGTCGATTCACGACGGAGACACAAAAGCACTACTCGGTACTAGTTTTCACCAAGAGTGTGGCTGCCTGAAAACCCATTAGATCTAACCTTTTGTTCTGTGGTCTTGGTATGTACACGATTAATGGTGCTTATGGTACCTTATGCGTGACATGATTTCTCGTATCATTCCTTAAAACGCATCATACTTGCTACTAGTTATCACCAAGAGTGCTTCTTCTTTTTGTATCCATCATACCATTTGTAAACATTGTAACATTTGTAACATGTATTTCACCCCCGAAGTTATAAAAATGAAAACACTTAAAAGAAAAGGGGGAGCATAAACTCACAACTTTGCGTTCATTGCGCCGTAAACTTCACCGGCTTTTGCTTATCTAGCGTCGTGACCTAAACGTGTTTTATTAACGTTAGTCACTAGACTTGTATCGCACAAGTACAAGTCACCATCTTTATGTATTTGTTCTTGTGTAAAAAATAATTTATATTTTTAACTATGTGTCTTACTTATATTATTTTCTCAAAAATAAATATAAGTATCTTGTATTTTTCACCCGAATTATGTATTTTGTCCAAAACTTCATTTCATGTTCATAACTTGCCCAAGTTATTTATTCTATCAAGTAATATATTTTCATAAATATATTTTCTTGTATTTCTCTAAGCATGTTGTATGTGTATTTTTGTATTTTCACTCCTTAGGAGTATTTAGTGCATTTTCAAGTCCTAATACACTATTACATGTAATACATACAACATACACTTAGCATAAAATTTGGTGACAAATAAATATATATATATATATTATCCTCAAAAATATACATACTTAATATCAATTTTAATCTCAAAGAAATCATCATTTCTTAACACAAAAATTAGGGAAACCTTGGTAAATCTTTTTAGATACATTTTTAGGGAATAAGTTTCTCAAAAACTTATATTTTTCTAAGTGTCAAAATTTTTATAAATTTTAACATATTTTCCCCTAAAAATGGAGGATTCCCATGTTTTCAAAACGTGAGTTTATTTTCTTTTAAATCATCAACAATATCAACAACTCATTCAACCCTTACCGAGTGTCAAAATCAAGTAAATTTCACCACATCATGAACTTGAAGTTTTTGTAAAAACTTGTAGTAACTTACCATGTTATTTAGTAGGTTTAGTTACCCTTAAAAACATGGTTGTTTGTTTGTAAATCACATTCTTGAAGGATTTAGTCATTTACAACTTGTAAGATGACTTTTCTAAAAATACTTCTTTTGTATTTTTCTTGTTTCATAAGTGTTTATACACTTGTTTCTCTAATAAAAATAGTGTAGGTTTAAGTAAAAACAAAGATCTTTCAAAAATCATATTTTGAACTTGGTTTTCTTGGAAAATCATTTATAAATCTTAGATCTATAAGTTTTACAACCCACTTGATTATCATTTTTCAAGAAATCATTTTTATTTATCAAGTTCATGTCTTTACAAGAAGATGATTATTCTAGGTTGTTACATAATCATCCTCCCACTTGCTAGATCATGTGTTTAATCACACTCTAGCAAGCCTCATGTGATGACTAACATCATCATCTTAAGAAATCAACAATCAAACATTATACATACACTAAACAACATCATATCATCCATTTTTCATCCTATTTCATCTTATGTTTCAAGATTCGGGTTTATGTCTTTTATGGTTCTAGTGATTTTCATCATAACATATCTTTTAACCACTAAAAATATGAGGTAACAAGGGTTGCAAGAAGCTTACAACTAGCTTAAAGCTAGGGAAGAAACAAGATGAAGATCGAGTGGATAAAAGCACACAAGAGAGGTCCTTCAAGTTCCATGAGCACTGAGCCTCCTAAACCACCTTGTATCACCTTGAGATACACTTGGAATGCTTGAAGCTTGAATGAAAATGGGTGGTGTGTGGACAAGGGGGGTCGGCCGAGAACAAGCCAAGGGGAAGGGAGTGAGTGTGTGTGTTGAAGTGATGAAGATGATGTGGTTTACTTATAATCACAATGTTATTAACCAATGGGTTAAGTGTCTCCTCAAGTACATGCACAATCTAATCTAAATCTAAGCAATATCAAATGGAGATCTAGGAAGATTGAGTGAGGATTTGGAGTGGGGCCCCCCCATGACCGTCCACTATATGGGGGGGGGGAGGGGTAAAATGTAATTTCCAATCTTTAATTGTATAAAGAGGTTAAGCTTTCAAGTGTAATTTTTAGGGACTTGATGTGTTATTATGTTATAAGAGGTGTTATGATGTTCGGGGACCATAACTAGCTCAGAAATAAGTAAACAATGCTTCTTGTAATATTTTGATGTTCCGGGTAATGTCCGGTTGTTCTGTTAAATACCGTTCCGTTAAA
>JARYGA010001944.1:0-42457 GCA_030545235.1 Helianthus tuberosus
TTAGTCTATGCAGAAATTCATTTTAAGGGCTTTTTAAGTAGTAAATTTTGCGGGTTTTTGTTAGTTCGAGCTAGATCGAGCCGAGCCGAGCCGAGCTATCTCGAATTCTAATCGAGTCGAGCTCGAGCCTCAAATCTCAGCTTGATTTGAAATTCGAGCTCGAGCCGAGCCAGCTCGAATCGAGTTTGAGCCGAGCTCGAGCTAGGTCTAGCTCGGCTCGACTCGGCTCGTTTACAGCCCTAGTTATAATTGTGGTTGAATAGAGCATGAGGTGGTAACCGAGATTGAACACCCAATAACACGAATTGATGTGTCCGATTATAACCAAACCTAAATTAAATAATGGCCTTAAACAGGGAATTGTTATAAATTAAAAGCTCCATGTAATTGTCGAGTCTTTTCCAAGCATTCCCCACATTCAATTTCTTGAAATAATCATCTGAACACTCACTGGATCATCGCCGAAACTCCAAACCAGGTCACAAATGTTCCTTGTCTTTTTGCGTCATATCAGGTGTTATCACTTCCATTCCAATCGGAATGCCATTTCGAGCAAAAGACCTTTTCCAATTTTAAATGGTAGTGGCATAAGCATCTGAATTTAATCCATTAGCATGTTAGGGTTCATCTTGTTTCGTATTTGGGAATCAGGATTGAATAGAGTGTGAGGTGGTTGTGGGAGGTGGGTTAGGGGCGGTTGTGGTTGTGGGAGGTGGGTTAATGGCGGGTGGTTGTGGGAGGTAGGTGGGTGACGGGTGGTTGATGGGTGGCGGATGTGGTGGTCGTGGGAGGTGGTGGTGTGTTGATGGAGGTGGTCGTGGGTGAAGGTGGGTTAGCGACGGTTTATGATGGTTCATCTTCATGGTTTCAATTATATATTCACTGGTTTGTGATAGTTGAGGATGGTGGAGAATAGTGGTGGAAGGTGGTGGTGATGTGGTTGTTAATTTCTAAATTATTTTGTGTTTTTAAATGATATTAAATAAATAGAGTAAAAAGACTAAAATACCCATGGGTTTCCAAATTTAATCATAAAATCTATCTGGGTTAGGGTCAAAGGGCAATCTTGTAGGATTTTCAAACATAAAGTACAAAACTTGTCAGCTTTTGCGGCAAAGGGCACTTCCTGCAAAAGGATGTAAACATAAAGGACAAAACTTGTAATTTACTCAAAAAATAAATAAGAGTGGTTATCTAAAATCTAAAACTTATTAATATTTATAAATTTCGAATCATATGAATATACCATCTTTCATAACCAACTTAAAAGGAAAGAAAACTAAAATATACTTAAAATAAAATAATAAAGGGTAAATTACACTTTTCGTCCTTATGTTTGTACCGGATTGCAACGGATAGCCTTTAACTTCAATAATTACAGTCACAATCCTTTATTTGCAAAACCCGTTACACTCTACGTCCTTTATTATTAACCAGATTAAAATTTTCAGTTAAGTTTACTCACTTAAGGGTATTTTGGTCAATTCATGTTTTTATTTAATTGTTTAATAAATAAAAAAATTCATATACACTCCATCTTCCCCAATTTTCTGACCCTAAAACCTTAACCACCACATCTTGCCTCCACCACCTCATCCTGCTGCCACTACCACCACTCCGGCCACACCTACCGCCCCTAACCCCTCCACCATAAAACAATTAAAATGAATTTAGCAACAGCGACCGCTAGTCCGAGTGTCCGACACTCTACCTAGAACCCAATTAAAAGGCTCCTTTCCCGCCTTGGTGTAAACCCCACTTCAAATCAATTTCATGATGTTAACCATCATCTCCATCCACTAGCAAATCATTGAAAGAATTTTCAATTCAAAATCCGTACAGTTTCCTCTCAAAATCACTTCACTTTACATAATCTAATCATCCTCACACTTCTAGGGTTTCAATCAGTCACAATGCACATCAAAGATGTTTGCTTAGAAGGATTCAAATCATACGTTACATGAACACTAGTTCCAGGTTTTGATCCCCTTTTCAACGCCATAACTGGATTAAACGGATCCGGTAAATCGAATATTCTGGATTCGATTTGCTTCGTGTTAGGTATCACCAATTTGTAGCAGGTTCGAACTTCAAATCTTCAAGAGCTCGTGTACAAGCAGGGACAGGCTGGGATCACCAAGGCTACCATCTCGGTTGTCTTTGATAACTCTGATAGGAGCAGAAGCCCTATTGGATATTGCTTTTGCATTTAGCTCGAATTTTTTTATAATCCTGCTCTAAGTAATTTTTCGGTATCTTTGGCTCATGCACATTCGGGTTTTCAGCACTAGGTACCATTGGAATGTAAGGTCCGAATACAACATACTTCCAACACCCTATGTTTTGCTGGGCAAGTATATGACCCATCCTACGTTGCTAGATGTTGAATTCAGATCTGACAAGTATAAGGGTTTTATTACTAAAGCCGGTGTTATGAGGATCATGTTGTGCCATTTTCTTTTGTTCTTTTAGTGGAAAACAAAGTATGTGATAGACACTTTTGAGTTCTACACTTTACTACTCTGAGCTATGAACAGTATTGGATCTTTGTGAGCTGATCTTTGTATGTCAAATTGATTGTGAAATCAAGTTTGATGTGACCAAGCTCTGATACCAATTGTTAAGTCTGAATTTACAAGGTTTGTGATTAATCAACAAGTAAGATCTAAACAACTTTGTATGTAAATAAAGTTAAACAATCACAAACGAGAAATTATCATCAACATCTGTTTTTCATATATAAGCAAATGATTACAAAAGTTTTACAGAAAATTGACTCTACAAACTCCCCCTTAGACTAATCACTAAACAATTTTGTTCGTATAAAAGAAAAGGTGATGTGTAGTGACGAATAGATCTCTAACATGTGAGATCTATTTATACTAAGTACGAAAGCTCTGTTTGTGATTGGCTGACATCACCCTGATAGTGACATCTAACATACCTAATAGAAAAGTTTCCACAGATGTTGCAAACATCTGTGCAAATCAAACAACTAATCTAACGATGCTAAAAACTGTTAAAAAGCAAATACCGTTACATTGGGAAACACTTGTTTATCTATCCTCTGTTGCTTTGTTCCAAACATCTGTTTGGCCAGACAAATGTTTGGTCTTCTTCATCAGACCTTTCTTTCAACAGACTTTAGGACTTGAACAGACCTTGTTTCTTCATGAACTGTGGTTCCAAGGCTTCAAACAGATGTTAGTTGGTCTGCAACAGATACTCTGATTTAGGTGTTCAAGATTCACTTGATCACTTGATCATGTTTTGGCTTTTGATCACTTGATCATTGTCACAACCCCCGACCACACCCTGTACGGGAGCCATGAACAGTTAAGTGGTACCGGTGTTTATTTCAAAAATATTGCAGCGGAAGTTTTCATCAGGAACGTGAGTTAGGAAAAATATCAGAGTTTAGAAACACCAGATTTTATTTATTAAAAAGATGTGGATAAAACCCATGTTTTACAAAAGTAGCTTTAATAGGGAATAAATCTGAATTCATAAAACAACGTTTCTAAAATTTAATTTATAAAATAAGCCACTTTTTAAGCCTTTTGGTGCCGTATCGCAACCCTTATTCAGATCTACTGTACTCACCTGAAACATGTTTAAAAACATTTTATCAGCAGGAAATACTGGTGAGTTCATTCATTTGCATAAAAAGACACATTATTATAATTACAGTATCAAGAGTTTTTATATTTGCTTATATCTTTCAATTACTTAAATCAGTATTGTCACTGGGCCAATCCCTGTACTTGTGGTCATATCACTATTGGATTTTGTCATCCAATAGTAACCCTAGACTAGTAATGTATATAAAACCCCACATACTGGCAGTAATTTCATATTACAAAGACTTAATTACTGTAAGTATAACTGAAAAAACATTTAGGGTTTTCCAAAGCATCTTGATAAAAGAGAATGACTCACCTTGTTGGTCTATAGTTCTTGATTTAAAAGGCCTCTTGATTCTAAGTCTTCCGATAGGTAAGCGTCTACTTTTATAGTTCTGAATCTTCTGTTAATCTACTAAGTTTATAGTTTGGAGCTTTCTGATAGTTAAACATTTAGTTTAACAGACTGGAATACGTATTTGTTGGTGCATACGTCTGTCGACTTCGTCTTGCATCGAGTCTTGTACTAGATTGTATAGCTCAGGGCACGAAAAACGAGAAATGTGGTTTTATAGGTAATTCCGCTTGAAATGACACAGGGTCATTTCAAACGGAATTAACAAGGTAATTCCGCTTGAAATCAAGTTGTGATTTCGTTTCAAGTGATTCCGCTTGAAATGTGATTCCGCTTGATCATGTTCAAGCGAAATTACATTCCTATAAATACCATTCATGCGAAATCATTTGTAAGCTTCTTGGTTCCGACGCCGAAGTGCTGTCGAAGTGTCTCCGTGCTGTAAAATGTTATCAGATCAATAAACAAGACAGTTAATAGTGATTATAGTGTTGTACAAGCTAAACGAAGACCGAATCAATGAATTCCGCCTCTGATTCTGTCTAAGAACTCTTCTGAACGACTCGTTTGGTCAGTAAAACGATCCTACAAGTGGTATCAGAGCTCAGGAGGAAGAGTTCTTACCTTTTAGCTTGTTTTCGCAGGAAAAATCTGATTTCTACACCTTCTTTTCAAATTTAATCAAGTTTTCACGGTTAAAATGGGCTGATCTTTTGATATTGTGTGTAAAATACAGTTTTAACAAGCCCTTGAAAGAATCAGACCTAAATTCAAACTAAAAGTGACAAAAATGGGCCAAAGACTTGATTTCGTTTGAACGAGCCAACTAATTTCGTTTGAAAGTTGAGGTTATTTCACACGGAATCAGTAATTTCGCTTGAAGTTACTGTTTATTTCGCTTCAGAGTGTAATTCCGTTTGAAAGTTTCAGAAGAAATCAGTTATTCCGCTTCAAATCCTTATTTCGCTTGAGTTGGTATTCCGTTTGAAACTGGTTTGAAAGTGAATTCGCTTGAAAGTGGTGTTTTGTTTGGTGATTTCACACGGAATCAGTAATTTCGTGTGAAAAGGGTATTTCGCTTGAACTAATTTCGTGTGAAGCTGTCTTGCTGTGATTTCGTTTGAACCTGATAATTTTGTGTGAGGATATTTTGATAGTTGGATATTGTGTGAAATTTGTCAAGATTGTTTGAACTTTGATAAAAATGTTTGATGAAAAAGAAAATTATCATCTAGAAAGATTAAATAGTGGATATGGTTGGGGTAGAGGAAGCATATATGAACAAGATAGTAAGTAGGTTTGGATTATGCGACTTGAAGAGTTTCTGTGTAAAAAGAATGAGACATTGAAGGAGTTGGAAAGCAGATTTGATTATTTACTGGACAAGTTAAAAACATTTGAGATAAGGTTGTCAGATGTTGATAAGATATCAAAGTTTGCAGATGCGTTACCTGCGGAATGGGATGATATTTTGAACAATCTAAAAAGGGATTATGGGTTCTCAAAATTACGTCCAACAGGGTTCATCAATAAGCTCAAAACACACAGTTATGAAAATTATAAGAAGAAGAGAGAATTGATGGATAAAATAAAAGAAAATCTAGATAAAATGATTTTGGATGTAATTGTTGAAATAGATAGAAGAGTATGTGTATGTCTTGCAGCAAAAAATGTCATGAAATATGACATTAAAAGGGGTTGTTATATTGACAAAAATATGAATCCTCTTGATTTCGTTAAATTTTTTTGTGCAGGTACATTCCAGACGGAGACAAAAGAATTTCCAAAGAAAGAAGAATCTGAGAAACTTGTATCTTCAAATTCTGAACCAGTATCAAAGAAAGAGATTGAAGCAGATGCACCTATCTTTGATCATTCATCAGATGAAGAGAGTGATGATGAAAGTGTTCAAGTTAAGAAGAAACAGATTGAAAAAATTCCAGCTTTGGAGGTTGAAAAGAAAGCTGATGATAAACAGATTCTTGAGATGTGCTCAATTTGTGAAAAATCAAAATCAGATAATGTTAAACTCTTGAAAGATATTGAGAGTTTGACATTGGAAAATACAAGTTTAAAAGAAAAAGAAAAAGATTTTGAAAATAAAATAAAAATGTTTGAAAATGAAAAATTAAAAATTAAAAATTGAAAAAGATTTTCAAAGTCAAATAAAGATTTTAGAAGATGAGAAGTCTATTTTTGGTAAAAATAATACTGAAAAGCAAATTGCAATAAATTCTCATCTTCAGAAAATCATTCGGCTTGAAAATGAAGCTGAAATTGCTCGGAATAAAATTGATGAGCTTGAAAAGAAATTGAAATGTTTTGTGAATTCATCAGTACCAGATTATATTTGTCCAAAACCGATCAATGCAATTCCAATAAATGACAATGTCACAAATTTTGACAAAGTCAAAATTGAGGATTGTGATGATAAAACTGATGATGAAAATGAGAAAAAGAAAATATTTTTGAAACTAAAAGAAAAGTTTCAAGAAACAGTTTTGCAATCTACAGAAAAAGGTGAATGTTCAACACAGAAACCTTTGAAGAAGATTGCAGAACAAAAAACAAAGTGTTAAAAAATCAAAAAGTTTTCAAAAAGAAAATAAAAGGTCATCAATTCAATCATCCAATCGTGATAAAAAATCAAAAAAATTTGTAAACCAAAACTCAAAAACAGTTGGTAATAAGTGGTGCAAGTTTGACCACAGTACTCAAATGCCAAATCCAGCTTTCAAGAGGAGTGATGATTACCACAAAGCCAAACAGTGTTATGATCTAAATGTGTGGTATGAAAGTGGTGAATGGTATGATAACAGAGTGTGCTATAACTGTGGTTTTAGAGGACACATTGCTGTTAACTGCCAAAGTTGGAGTTTTGAGACGAGAAGATGCTTTGAATGTCATATCAAAGACCATATTGCAAGAGATTGCCCAATGAGATCAATGGGAAGATCGAGGGATGAATCTCAGAAAATGACAAAGAAGAAACCAGTCAAAGTCGAAGTAAAGCCCAGAGAACCAAAAGTTCAAGAACAGAAAGTAAAGCTTTCACAAGGGCAGAAAGACAGACTAAGAAAGAAAAAGAAGAAAGCACGAGAGTATCTCGAAAGGATTTTGTCTTCGGATACACCTGTTGGGTCTAATAAGAGTTCTGATGAATCGCTTCACTCAACTGCAAAGTCAAGTAAAACGAAGTCATCAAATACAAATCTGAAGACGAAAGGGATACTAAAGAAAGAAAAAATGGTTAATCAAGAGGTTAACAAATCAAAGAAAGTGAAATTTTCACTTTCTGGCGATGAATTTGTTTCTTCGGAAACAAAGGAGCCACTTTTGGCATTGAATCTGGCTCTTCAAAGTCAGACAAGCCACAATCAGGCAATGAATTTGACTTGTTAAAGTCAAAGGAGCCACGTTTAGGCAATGAATCTGGTTCGTCAAAACCAGTAGAGCCATTTGTTGATCTAAAAAGTGATAATTCCGTTAAGACAATGAATGATGCAAATTTTCCATCATTGTCAAACGGAAAATTAAAACAAAAAATTGAAAAGAAACAGAGTGAGGATCACTCAAAAACACCCAAGGTTCGTCAGGCTTGGGTGGATCTGTTTAAATGAAAAACCTGACTTGCCGGAGCTCCCAGGTTGGTAATCGTGGAGCAGGAATCGGCATCTTTCTTGAGAAATTCACATCTGTGATATTTCGATTTACAAGTGGTTAATCAGGGACATTAAGTTGTACTTGATTTTCTACAAGTGGTTTTACTGAGAAAATCGGGAAATGTTAAATTCTTACATGTGGTTAAAGAAAACAAGGTGATGAATGATCCCCATGTTTGAGAAATGACTCACAAAACTTATTTTCCGGAAAAAACCATTTTGATTAAAACAAACTTAAGTGTTTTGAAATCACTATGGGAAAAGGTTTTGTTGTCAGGGGGAGTTCTGATTGTTCAAGCCAAGTGAATGGAGAATTGAAGTAATTCTCATCATGTTGTCACTTTACCTTGTACAGTTTGTTTTCAAATTTTCCCAGAAAATCAAAATTGAGACATATTTTGATTTTAGGGGGAGTAAAATTTTAAAAAAAATTAGAAAATTTGAAAATTACAAAAAACATTGATAAATACAAAAATGAGTTTTGTTGTGAAAAAGAGGAAATGATAGTAGATCAGTTAGACTGTCACAGCATGCTAAAGAAATGGAAAGATGAAATGTGATAAACGGTCTCACTAAAGATGTGACGGTAGGCTCAGCTAGACAAGTAGATTTGCGATAACGATACAAACCTAAATGAAAAAGCCTAGTTCTAGTGGGAAACATGGTTGAAAGCATAGTACTTGGTTTTGTCCTTCTTGACTGTGTACCTACTCAGTAATCGCTGATTGTCGAAAGACATAAAACTGGTTAAGTCTGTGAGCTTTCACAACTTTGCTGAAAAAGTCGCTGTGATTGTGCATTTCTTTTTGCAAAGATTTAAACTTGTTTTATTTCTTTATTTTGTTTAAGCATTGGACATCCTCTGCGTATATGTGAGTATCGACCTGGATGTTATTGCCTAAACGTTCTGCTTTATTTTCTTTGGTGTTTCGTTTAAGCTTTGGATCACCTCTGCGTATACGGAAGTATCGACCTGATGGTTAAAGCCTAAACAACTTCAACTTGTTTTATTTTTCTTATTTTGTTTAAACATTGGACTTTCTCTGCGTATACGGAAGTATCGACCTGATTGTTAATGTTTAAACATTCTGAGTTGTTTTCGCACATATCACAGTTGATAAAGGTTTAAAGGCATTACTTGAGTCAGTGTATTGCATGATGAGGGGATATGCTGATATCGTGGGGTCCATAAGAATTTAGTGCAAAATTAATATACCTTAACGTATCGGTAAGCATGTAGAAAGTTTTTAGATTGAGTTTAAGTGGACAACAATATCGTCAATCTACGTGAATCGTTTAGAACTGAAAATGTTTAAAGCTTAACGGTGCTAGCGATTGGTCACATAAACTGATATGATCCTCTTTTACAAACTCACAAAAATAGTGTCTGTAAATATGTCTTTACTGTATTTCTATATTGTTCTGTCTAGATGTTTAGTCTTTATTTGAAAATTCAAAAAGATTTTCGACAACTGATGTTGATGAGCTGAATTTCAAAATTTCAAAGTGCTGAACATGATGAACAGGGTTGGAAGTGTGTGTTTAAATGAAGAAATTTGTTTTGAGAAAGAAAGTTTGATTAGTTAATCAAGATCATTAATTTAAACATGATGTAACTATTGTAAAAACTTATGTGTTTGTGAAAAAGTTTGTGCAGGAAATGTTGAACAAAGCAAAGTTTCGATTCCTGATGATAAATTCCAGGTTTTCGTTACTATGCTACAGATAAAGAATTCCAGACTGCGATCCCAGCTGAATGAAAGGGGGAGTCTGAAGACAAAGAAGCCAGGTGCCTGATCCTGTTTCTACGGAAAGCCAGGAGAAGTTTCTGAAGTTGAGATGACCGATCAAGACTGAAGAGATGATATGTTGAAGACTCGATACTTCAGACTCGTCAACATCCGAGGGGGAGTCTGTTGGTGCATACGTCTGTCGACTTCGTCTTGTATCGAGTCTTGTACTAGATTGTATAGATCAGGGCACGAAAAAACGAGAAATGTGGTTTTATAGGTAATTCCGCTTAAAATGACACAGGGTCATTTCAAACGGAATTAACAAGGTAATTCCGCTTGAAATCAAGTTGTGATTTCGTTTCAAGTGATTCCGCTTGAAATGTGATTCCGCTTGATCATGTTCAAGCGAAATCACATGCCTATAAATACCATTCATGCGAAATCATTTGTAAGCTTCTTGGTTTCCACGCCGAAGTGCTGTCGAAGTGTCTCTGATGTAGGTTAAAATACACATATTTGTCCCGTGTAAATTGTATAATATTTGTATAGTTTTATTTTTTATTTTTAGTTTTTAGTAGTATATTATATTATATTGTGTTTTGGCAGGTCCTGGTGCAAATGGAGCGAAAAAGAGTAATATTGAAATGACCAGCCAGTTGGGCATAGTAGAACGCCAGTGACCGAAGGAAATTTGTAGCTATTTTCTATGAGTGGGTCGAGTCTGCTATCTCTATATTATTTAAAATGGGCTGCTATATATGATTATTACTGTTGTTGAAGTTGTCAAACAAAAGAAAAGAAAGAAAAGACGTAAAGAAGCAAAAAGCTGCCATATATTTATTTTCTTTGAGAAATTTTTTTTTTGAACGGCGATTGACTCCAACAGTCGAGAGGATCACACCCACATTGCATGGGTCCCTAGTCCCCCTCGGGCGAGGCATCCGAGGTTGACCATAGGCGCTCCACGAGAAAATTTCCAGCCGACAGCCACTTGACTGCCGTTGCAGCCTCCGCACTCAAGAGCCGGAGTAACCGCACTGTAATAGAAAACTCGTGTGCGGCTCAAGACTCGAACCCGGGCTATTACGCACTCAAGGCTCTTATCCATCATTGCCATGACCCCTCAACCAAGGTTGGGGTCATTTACCCCCAAATGCAACAGGTGGGGATCGAACCCGGGTCTCCAAGGAAACCCAAAGTTCTTTCCACCACTCCACTACAAGTGGGGGTTTTATTTTCTTTGAGAAATATGATGGGTGATATATTATTTGTGGGGTTTACGAATGAAACAAAAGAAAATAAAACATTGGGCCGTGAAAGTATATGGGCCAGCAAACACAATCGGCCATACATATGAATATATACTGTTTGAGGAGGTGCATATTTGGAATAGACATCACGGCTGAACATCACAGCCGCACATCGGATATTGAACAACATCAGACGTGAACGAAGAACAGAAGGAACGATTTGGAGCAGGGGTTCATACGGTTCAAGTTTCAAGTTTCAAGGTCGCGATTCAAGATTCGATTACGGGTTTGCAAATAATTAATTTATTGGTTCGATATACTTTTTGTTTATTGAATTCATGACTATGATTTATTATTTTAAGACTTGTATTGCATTCTTGACTATGGTTTTTGTTTCGTTGCTACCTAGGTTAAGATGAATATTTAATAAAGTTTGGATTTCTTTTTGTTTATTATTGTGTGTGGGGGTTTTTCTTAAAAAAGTAACGAATTGTGGAATCTTTAACTTAGTGCATATGCGTATCTAGTTTTGATTATTGATTGTTTATTCGTTTCACATGAACCTTGGTGAATGTCTTTCATAGGATAGGTTTGTGTTGATTGTTCGAGTCTTTGCGGGTTCGGGTAGTCTTTGGGTGAATTGGCCAATAACCTTAGAAACGGTAAATAAAATATTTTTAGAACTTGATATTCTGCTAATCTTGTCGCTGAGAGGCTCGAGGTTATTAATAGGTCTCGGTTTGATATATAGCTAGGATTAGGTTTTGAGAGAAATCGGTCTTAGTTCCCTAATCTTATTCGTGTCTATTAAACTAAATTAAAATCCATAGTTGCCTTAGACTTTCGCGCTGAGAGGTAGATTGTCAGATTAAGGCACTTTTAAAGAAGTTAGAGGACTGAGAGGAAATCTAACCAACCGGTAGTCATAACAGCCCTGTAGAGTCTCACAGTTTTCTTCCTGAGAAGGGTCGGGAGGTGTTAGTAGGGATTTCTTAGGGTTTAGCACACAAAGATCCCGGTTCCATACCACTTTAGTTTCGAATAGAAATCCATTCCTAGTTAAATAGTTTATATTTAGTTTAGTTTATTAGTTTAAGTTTTATTGCAATTTTAGGATTGTTAGAAAACACCCCCCAAAACAACAAAAACAGTCAAGTACAGTTAGGTCAGTTAAGTTAGTCGAGTCTAGTCAACGTAGTCAGTAGAGTCTCGTGGGTTCGATACTCGGACTTACTTAGGCTATACTACATTGACCGGTACACTTGCCGGTTGTGTGGTCTAGGTTTAGAGAGTCTTAGTTATAAATTTAAAATTTAGGTGTCTAATTTAGGTTAATTTAGTTTATATTTATTTGACCACTTTTAGCACATCAGTCTCCGTGCTGTAAATTGTTATCAGTTCAATAAACAAGACAGTTAATAGTGATTCTAGTGTTATACAAGCTGAACGAAGACCGAATCAATGAATTCCGCCTCTGATTCTGTCTAAGAACTCTTCTGAACGACTCGTTTGGTTAGTAAAATGATCCTACAGTATTAGTGTAAAACCAAATCGAACCTAACGATGGTCACGAGATCAAAACCATAACGTAAGTCAACAAAGTATAGTCTTATTCAGACAACCCTTTGGCATTCGTTAGTTGGTTCTCGGATCGATCGGACAAAATATCGTATCGGTGATTATTGGTTAGAACACCAATGTATAGAGAGAAGAAGAAAAAGAATGAGCAAGGAAGAATGAATCCTAAGCTTCCTATTTATAGGTAAGGAATATGTCTTTATTTTCTAGAAAGTTTCATATATACCTTCCCTAGATACTAGCTACCCATATACACCTTCCCCAGTTGTTATCTACCCATATACACCTTCCTCAGTTATACTTTTCCTTAGATAAACCTTCCTTAGATATTACTTTCTTTAGATATGGCATTCCTTAGATATTATCTACCCTATACATACCTATTTAGATATTATCTATCTTATGTATATCTTGTTGTTAAACTTAGCTATTTAACTAATTAATTTACTTTCACGGTTTAATTAAGTAACTTACTTAGTTGTTTGATTAATTAACTTACTTGGTTGATTAATTAGCTTACTTAGCTGTTAAGTTTCCTTGGCTATTAAGTTTTCTTAACTGTTAAGTTATCTTAACTGCTAAGTTTACTTAACCACTAAGTTTACTTAACCATTAAGTATTTTGGTTTAGTAGCCCCCTGGTTATAAGTTCTAATTTCTAGATACAATAAAACTCGTATTAGTGTATTAACTCAATTCAACTTTAACAATAATCACGAGATCAAAACCCACAACAAATGACAAAGTATAGACTTATTCAGGCAGCACTTAAACATCCGTTGGATTGGTTTCAATCGATCGGACAGGGTACTGTGCCAGTGATTCGAGTTAGTACTCTGATTACGGGCAGAGTCTTGGGTATAATAGCAGCAATTCAGAGAGAAAGAAAAGAAAGTTTTAAGCAAGTATGAATGTCTGAACTTCGCTCAATTTATAGCTGATTTAAAGGAGTCTCGCGCCCTGTGATACCCTAAGGGTATACTGTCATACCCCGCGAGAAACCCTAGCTAGGGCATAGCTGGCATGACTCAACGAGTAGACTTTACACGTGGACGACATGTGTCCGACGCGTGTCTCAGGCGGTTTATGGGTTCCTCGCGGCCCGCGAGGGTTTTGTATGAGTCAGTTGCTGCCCGGACAGCCCATAAAACCTTCTATTTTTTATTTTCATGTTGGTTTTCGTCGTGCGTGTCTGAGGTTACAATTACGGATTGTTGTGGGGCCCATTTGAGGTTTGTTACAATCATGTTTCTTGATCACTTGATCATGTTTTGGCTGTTGAATATCATCTGTTTTTTGTAGATCGAACAAAGAAGATTAATCATTATTGACGAGACTAACTGAAGAAACACTAAACTAATTTTAGGTTAATTAGGTGGTTTATGTTTCAAACATGAGGGTTAATTTTCTTAATCTTTCCAGAGCTCAAATGTGATCCAATCTTCCTGTAAAACAGCAACACCGTTAGCTCGTTAAGAGGGGAATATGAGGGTTTCTCTCTTAACCAGACTCCGGTGTGAGAATAAGTAACCGTTTTGAGGATAATAAAGTGTGTGTTAAGAGTGAGAGTAGAGAAAACGGAATGTTAAACCTGTGGTATGAATGTCCCTATTTATAACCAGAGTGGTGTAGGAGGAGATGGGCTGATGGGCCTTGGGCTAGAAGGAGACAACAAGGAATATCCTGTTTGTCTCACTGGTGTCGACAGTTAGTGGCTTCTAGAAGATCTTTGGTGCTGGCGCACCCTGATTGGAACTACGTGTCAGGGTTGTCGACTTTGTTGCCCTTCTGACATCAGCAGGTGAGTGGAGATCGTGAGCCGGTTGTCGCTGCCTCCTGATTGGTGCCACGTCGGCGTCCTTGTGTACCTTCTGTCACCAGCACGATCGTGGATCA
This sequence comes from Helianthus tuberosus, assembly GCA_030545235.1. Classification (NCBI taxonomy): domain Eukaryota; kingdom Viridiplantae; phylum Streptophyta; class Magnoliopsida; order Asterales; family Asteraceae; genus Helianthus; species Helianthus tuberosus. The sequence continues at coordinate 14,097 of JARYGA010001944.1, forward strand.
TGTAGCACGATAAGGTACCGTCTGCTAGATGCTGACTGGCTCAGACTTCTGCCACTTGTACCTTTGATGCTCCTTGAAGTGGCCCTGCGCCGCTTACCTCGCGCGACCTTTGGTGTGTGTCTAAGTGGTCGGCGCAAGGCTTAGGGGTTGAGGACTTTTATTCAGGATGCTAAGGGTAGAAACTGACGTTATGCCTTGCTTGCATCTCGCGCGCGGCCTTGATGTTGACAACGTGGCTCGCGCAAGGTATGCAGAATACTCAGTTTAAAGAATAAGGAGTATGGTTCAGCGCGTAACCTGATTGGTCTACGCGGCTTTTTGGGACCATACCCCTTCAAGTCCCCCCAGTCCAGTGCTGCTTCCATGCGCGTAGTGAATGGTTGGAGATCTGGACTTAGAAAAAAGGAAGTGTGTTGGTCTTTTAGACTGCTTGTTAGGTCTTGGTAGACGACGCGCGTATAAGTGGTTGTCAATTACTACGGCGCGGCTACCAGACTTGTCTATTGATGGCCGCTTCTTTGGGGGTTAGCGCGCAAGCTCATTAGCTAATGATCTATGTGGCGCGGTCCTTGCTAACTTCTTCCTGAAGTAGTAATTTTAGGCGGGAAAAACCTCGAAATTTGAATTCTGACAGGTTGGTGCAAATGTCGTTGATGGCGATGGTTGAGTTGACTGTTGAAACGGCGATCATCATGCTGTCTATGACGATTCAGCTTTTGTCAGGCGAGTGAGGACCACGCGCGCGTGGTAACCGTCACTCCGAGAATCCCGCCTTACGTGGCGGATGCTGATTGGTGACGCGCGCGGTGATCTCGGCACGTTTACCCATCGCATTAAATGCGATGGGTATATATATCCGACGATAGGAGAGAGAATTGCACGATCCTTCATCTGCTTTCTTTATTTTCTCTCTAATCTTCAAAGTTTCTTTAAATCTTCAAAGATTTTGAAGGTGATCTTCAAGTTTTTCCCAGAAAATTAGAAGATCTTCATCTGACTTTTATTATTTTTATACACATGGCTGAAGAAGCAGTGCAAGTCGAAGAAGGTCCAGTCCCTGTTCTTAAGTGGGATCAGGGATTATTCGAATAACTGGTTAGAGGTTTCCAGTTTCCGGCAGAGTGGGATGCCTGATACCCTCAACAAGGGCAAACGGCGGCCGATGCACCACCGGGTTATATTACGCTTTTCGCCGATTTTTTTCTTGAAGACAATTTTCGTTTTCCTGCCACCCACTTAATGGCGACGATATTGAGATTCTATGGATTTCACATCTCACAGATGAGTCCCATGGGGATGGTTAGTGTTTGACACTTTGAGTTCCTTTGTAGGTCTCATGGGCTCGAACCAGATCTTGACAAGTTTAGGGCGATGTATCAGTTGACCCGGAACATGGGCTTCTACTCTTTTGCTCAACGGAACGTGAAAAAGATTTTGTTGAACCCTCCTAAAAGCTTCCATGACTGGAAGATGAAGTTTTTCTTTATCCGAGAAGAGGTTATGCAATCGCGATGATATTCCGGGAATCCGATGAGATTTTGAAGGAAGATGTCCCTGTTCCGAAGAAGGAGATGTGGTATGTGCGCTTGACTGCGACACCCAACAGGATCTTTGGTGAGCAGGTGCTCGTTGCTGCAGGCATGAGCGACAGGTGGCCTGTGCACAGTGAGGAGGTTCCAGTTTTGCTGCTTAATGGTGAAGGTATGTCTTGGCCCTTTTGTTCTTTACTTCAATGATACTAGTGCCTGATCTTTATTCCTTAATGTAGTTGCGCAGCTGTATCAAGCTGCTTTCACTACCTTTGGTGGGGCAACCTTGCAATCTGGCGAGGCATACTAGCATGAACAGATCAAGAACAACTTCTTGTACCCTCCTGCTGGAATCTTTGCCAATCCTCCCACTGCAACTGAAGGTACGCATCTTCCCAACCCGAGGCCCTTGCGGGCTGTGACTTCCGCTGGGAAAGAGATTATTTATCTTTCCAGTGAGGAGTCCGTAGGTTCGTCGAATGGGGAACTAAGTTCCTGGTCTAACATCTTTGCAGGTGTGTTGCGCAACCTGGGGATAGATCCTGAAGAGAAGAAGAAGAAAGTTGTGACCAAGAAGAAGATCACAAAGAAGGTGATAACACTTGATACTGGCGCAACCAGTAAGAAGGGCGGGAGTAGCCGCGCAACTACTACGGCTCATGATAAAGGTACTCTTCGATTTCGATAGAGTAACCTTGAGGATTACGTTGTCGCTAGTGACGCACTAGAGGGTTTGTCCCGTATAGGTGAGAAGAAGAAAGGCAGCGCTGCTGGGTCTAAAAGCTCTGGAAGCACGGGGTCCAGGATCCCTGAAGCCGGCACGACTCCCTCTTCGATTGCCTTGGATGAAGAAGAGGATGAGCATGAAGAAGAAGCTGCTGCTAAGCTGGTGACCAGGAAAAGGTCGAGAGAGGAGACTGGCGCTGGGGCTGGGCCAGCACAGAAGGTTGGAGAGGGCCCAATGATAGGGAAGCAGAGCAGGTTGCGCTCTCTTTACAAGTTTTCACCAGGTTAGTGTTGTTGCACTTATACACTTGCGTTTTTCTTCCTTAGTAAAATTCTCTAACACTTAATTTCTACAAAGGCCTTAAAGAAAACCCCTGAGAAGGTTAAGGGTGTTGAGCTAAAGGAGCCAGCGGCGAAGAAGACAAAGTTTATCATCAAGCCTCCCAGGACAAGTGAAAAGGAGGTTGAGAAGGTGATTGAGGAGCCTGCGGGAGATGTGCCTTCCGAAAAGGAGAAGGCAAAGGAAACCGAGACTGCTGCTGCCACTGAGCATGATAAGGTGCAGGGTCCGGAGGTCGTGTGCATCACCGGGCTTGACCAGCTCTTAAAGAGAAAAGAGACTGAAGTTATTAAGCCAAAGGAGACTGAGGTTGTTAAGCCTACGGAAGCTGCGCAACATGATTCCCCTACCCAAAACGTACAAGTTACATCTACTGCTGGGGGTCTGCTGCCACCGTACCAGAGCAGTCGGCGCCTAAAGATACCTCTGTTGCTGCATCTGGTGCTGGTGTTGGAGGATCAGGGCTGGTGGCCAAAAAGGTGATGGGAGGAAATCGTCAAGGCCTCGATCCCCTATAGGTGCGGATGATACCTTGGGGGATATCTATTACAAGAGCTATACTGAGAAGGCTCGAGGTGATGCTCCCCATCAGCCTGTTGGGGAGGCCAACGCTCGCTCTGCCAATCACCAGATTGTGCGCGATAATGGCGCACAATGTGTAAAGAGCGAACTAGCTGGGAGAGGTACCGAGAACGTATGCTGAAAGAAGTCCAGGACTTCGAACAAATGAAAATTGAATTTGCTAAAGAGAAGGCCTCCTTTGAGGCGCAGAAGAAGTCGGAAGAGTGGGGGCGCGAAGGCCTGAAGAGCAAGCTCCAAGCCACCGAGGAACTGTTGTCGAAGGAGCGGGCTAAATGGAAGAAGGTATGCGAGAAAGATAATCAGCGCATGTACGTTGCCCGCTCCAAAACTACCGACCTCGAGGCTGCAATCGCTACTCTTAAAGGGAATGTTGAGGAAGCTCAGGCAGATAAAGGGCGCGTTGAGGTTTAACCATTAACGCATTTCTCCCTTACATTGCTTTACTTTGTCAAAATATTTTTAACTTCTTATTTCAATGCTTGTAGGCTGAGTTGAATGCCCGGGTTGAGAGTAAGGACAAGGAGTTAGCTGCAAAGGATGTGGAAATTGCAGAACTGAAGCGCCGATTGTTTGAGGCCCATGATAAGAATGAATCATTAGAGATAGATCTTGAGGCTGAGAGGGTGAAGGCAGAGACTGCCGAAGAGGCCAAGAAAAAGGTCGAGGAGGTGCGCGACCTCAGCACCTCCGCCCTCAATGTGGCTCAGACTAATTATGTTGAGGCTCAAACAATTGTTGACACGCTTGTTTCTGAATTCAAGTGGATGCGCAGCAGAGGAGTAGCTGCGGTGAATTTTCTCCTCCTTTGCCTTAGGTTTTATTTATCATTGACTTGTTTTGATGATGCATTTCTTCTGTATAGATTGCCAACTCCACATTAAATGCTACTGAGCTGGATACAGTTGTTGTCGCTCTGATAGATGCCTCGTGTGCTGTCGGGCATCGTGGTGGCTATTTGGAGTGTGCTCAGCTTATTGAGGAGGTATTTGGCCAGCAGTTCGATACTCATCACTGCTCGGTGACTGATCAGGCTGACTCCACGCTCTCCCACACCGAAGAAGTTTATGACCACCTTTCGCTACCCGTTATGGAGTTGGTTACTGATGCTCTAAAGCATGATGATTGGAATGTACAGCTCAAGTCCATCCTTGACCCTCCAGCGACTGTGGAGTTGTCAGATGAGGAGGAGGAAGCCGGCGGTGATGGCAATGGTGATGGTGATGGCTATGAATAGGTGGTAATCGTTGCGCGTCTGCGCGTTTTGAATGAAACATTAAGTTTGACTCTTATTATTTTCCCAAGTTACAATTATTTCATTGTTGTTAGAAACTTTGTTTAAGTTAGCGCGAATAAATGTAAGTGTGGCTCGTTTATGAGTGTTATGTTATTTCCCAGTCTCGCGCTATGTTCGCGGAGGACCTTGGAGGCGTAACTCAAGAGCTCGTAATTTACTGAAGTGTTTGCGTGCTAATCAAAAGTTTAACATGCATTTGTAACGTTGAAGACATATGATGATAATCATAAGGCATAGCCAACCTTTTGCATTAAGTAGTTAGAAACAGGCGCAAGGCCATCATACATAATCGAAAAAAAGGCGCGTGGCCGACATAAATAATTAAACAGCGTGTGGCCAACATAATTAATAGAAAAGGCGCATGGCCATAGAAATATTGTAATCACATGTAGCACTTGCGCAATTGCTGCGCGTTCCATGTGTGTGGGATGATGTGGCAATCCAAGGTGCGCAGCTTGTATGCCCCTTTCCCTAGCACCTCGTGTATCAAGTATGAGCCTTCCCATTTCGGTGCTAGTTTCCCGGGGCGCTCAGCGTTGGATGCTTCGTTGTCCCTGAACACGTATTCTCCTGGAGTGTAGGTACAAATGCGCACCCTTGCATTGTAGTACATCTCCAATTGAGTTTTATACTTGGCCTCTTTGATTCGCGCGATCTCGCGCCTTTTTTCGAGCAGGTCCAAGTCTAAGCGGCGCTCTGCCCCGTTATTAATTTTGTTTACTGCTGATAAGCGCGGCGAGGGGAGGCCTATCTCAGCTAGGATAACCGTCTCTGAGCCGTAAAGAAGGCTAAATGGGGTTTCGCCATTGCTTGTTTTTGGCATAGTGCGATGAGCCCAAAGTATGCTAGGGGGCTCATCGACCTAGCCTCTTCTTTTTGTGCCCAAACGGGCTTTTATCCCTTCAACGATGCTTTTGTTGACACTTTCTACTTGGTAGTTGCCTTGAGGGTGCACAACGGAAGAGAAAGTGTGCTCAATGTTAAGCTCTTTCATCCATTTCTGAAGGTCTTCTGATGCGAAATTGGTGCCGTTATCAGTGACGATCTTGAGTGGGAGGCCAAATCTGCAAATGATGTGCTCCCAGATGAATTTTCGCACCATTATTGCGGAGGTTGAAGCAAGGGCCTTGGCCTCCACCCACTTGGTGAAGTAATCAACGACAACAATCATGAACTTTACAGCGCCTGGGGCTTCAGGAAATGGATCCACCATGTCAATCCCCCATTGTTAAAAAGGCCAAGCTGTTGATAAAGGAATCAGATCGTTTTTTGGGCGCAGGGTCTTCGGCGCGTGCCTCTGACAGGAGTCACATTTGCGCAATTCTTTCAAAGCGTCGACGTGTATCCCTGGCCAATAGTAACCTGCGTTCATTATCTTTGCTACAACCATGCGCGGGCCTGCATGAATGCCACAGATGCCTTCATGTATTTCCCTAATCAAATAACTTGCGTCTTGGGGATCTACGCACCGTAGGAGTGGGCCTAAAAAAGATCTCAGGTAAAGAATGTCCCCGTTCATCTCGTAGAACAGCGCTTTGTTCTGTATCTTTCTGGCTTCCGCTTTGTTTTCTGGGAGAACTCCCTCTTGAAGATACTGGATGATAGGGGTCATCCACGAAGGTGGCCCTATCTCAATGACGTTCGCCTGGTGCAAGAGTACTGACGGATTCTTCAGGACTTCAATTCTTACATCTTTGGCAAGGTGTTGGAAAGCTGTTGAAGTGAGTTTGCTCAGCGTGTCAGCGGGCTTGTTCTCTGATCGGTTGATATGAACAACCTTGTACGATTTGAACTTTTGGAGTAGCTCTTTTGCTTGTTCCAAGTATAAAGCCATGACCTCGCCTTTTGCATCGTACAATCCATTGATTTGACTCGCGATCAGGAGAGAGTTAACATGCGCTTGTAAATTATGTGCTCCCATCTTGATGGCCAGGCGCAAGCCTGCCAAGAAGGCTTTGTATTCTGCCTCATTGTTGGTTTTTTGAAATCCAACTTGATGGCATAGGTGAACTCATGCTTCTCTGGGCTGACAAGGCGCAAACCAGCTCCTGCGTCGTCTTCATTTGAGGCTCCATCGGTGAACCATAGCCATAGTTCATCCGTTGTGTCTTTGATGGGAGTATCTACTGCTTCACACTCTTTGATCTTGTCTTCTGGGAATTCAGTGATGAAGTCTGCTAATACTTGACCCTTGATAGCTGGGCGCGGCCTATATAGAATGTTGTGGCCTCCCAGCTCGATTGCCCATTTTGCCAAGCGTCCTGATGTTTCTGGTTTTTGCAAGATTGTGCCAATGTGGAAGTTCATGAGTACCGTGATCACATGACCAGTGAAGTACCTGCGCAGCCTTCTGGAGGCATGGAGCAGCGCGAGCACTAGCTTTTCCATGGTGGAATATCTCGTTTCCGGATCAGTGAGTACTCTGCTAACATAATAAATCAGGGTTTGAACTCCATCTCTCTCTACCAGCAACACTGAACCAATTGCCTTGTCCGAAGAGGACAAGTACAATATGAGTGGTTCCTTTTCAAATGGAGCTGTTAAGGTTGGAAGCTTGATCAAACATTCTTTCATCTGTTGGAAGGCTGCTTCCGCTTCTTGTGTCCATTTAAACTCTTGTTTCTTAACGCAGTTGCGCAATGTACTAATGAAAGGATATGACTTTGCTGCGTGGTTTAACAGAAAACGATTAAGCGCGGCTAGGCGGCCGGCTAACCTTTGCATTTATTTGATCGTGTGCGGTGACGGCATTCATTCGATGGCTTGAACCTTTTCGGGGTTAACTTTAAAACCGCTGTTTGTAACCACGAAGCCCAGAAACTTGCCTTCCTCCATGCCAAAAGAACATTTTGCTGGATTCTGCTTCATGTTTACGCTTCTTAGAGAATTGAACGTCTTCTCTATGTCCTTCAACATTTGGTCCTCTTCAGGACTTTTGATTACAAGATCATCAATGTATACTTCGATATGTTTCCCAATGTCATCACCAAATATCTTGTCCATTAAACGCTGATAGGTTGCGCCAACATTTTTTAGCCCAAAGGGCATTTTTGTGTAACAGAAGATTCCGATGTCCGTGCGAAAGGCTATTTTATCTTCGTCTTCTAGCTTCATCTGGACTTGGTGATATCCTTTGTAACAATCTAGAAAACACTTCCATCTGAACGGCGCGAGAGAGTCTATCTTCTTATCGATCTCTGGCAACGAATAGCAGTCTTTTGGGCATGCCTTGGTCAGTGTAATCAACGCACATGCACCATCCGCCAGTAGACTTCTCGACCATTACAGGGTTTGCAACACAGCTTTGATAGCGCACCTCGCGCAATATGCCTGCTTTAAGTAACTCGCATACTTGTTCATTCATAGCTTTTGTCTTGTCAGATCCTAAGTTGCGATTTCTCTGGACCTTGGGTTCAACAGATGGATACGTGTTTAAGCAATGCTCTGTGATGTCGCGCGGGACGCCTGTCATATCAGACGGGGTCCAGGCGAAAATGTCCATGTATCGGAACCGTAACTGCTTGAGGTGTGTCCTGATACTTGGTGAAATTGCGTGGCCAATTGTCACCGTTTTCTCGGGGTACTTGCGGTTCAAGACCCATTTTTCTGGTTCTGTTGTTGAGACCTTAGCTGCTTTGACTGGGCGCGCGTCTTCTGCTGACATCACCTCTTTCTTTGAGTAGATGATTGCCACCCCCGTTTCGGTCGGGAAACCGATAGCTGAATAGGGCGTGGAAGTCACCATGTTCATTTCTCCCTGGGTTTCTCTGCCAATTAGAACATCGTGTCTTGACTTAACTGGCATCACCATGAAGTTGCCGTTCGTAGTTCTTGAATGCTTCCCGTCAGACAGCGTGACGGGGAAGCTGATCTAGCCCAATGGGAAGACTGTCTCATTGCAGAATCCAGATAGCGGATAATCAACAGGCTCAAGAGGCGCTTTGTCTTCTGGATCAAACTGGTTGAAACATTGTTCATAAATGATGTCAGTTGTACTTCCTGGATCGATGAAGACGTATTATGTTTCATAGTGGCCTATGATGCCAGTGATGACAACGGGGCGCATGGCGCGTGGTCCCACGCGCACCACTGGAAAAATGACTTGTTGTTCTTGCCATGCTGGTTCAAACGGGTGCTTGCCCTTGTTTCTCGCGCTGTGCCTTGGTCCATCGACCATGTGAGTTTCGAGGCACCTAACCTTCTTCTGGTTTCCATCGTCATTCCTTTGAATTTGGCGCATTTCTTTGCGCACATTCTTCACCAGGTGGCTCAACTTGCCGCTCTTTAAAGCCTTCTCGATCTCTTGCATTAAACTGATACAGTCATCTGTCAAATGACCTGTATCCTTGTGAAAATCGCAGTAAAGATTGGGGTCTTGCCCCTTCTTGTTGGTCATTGGCTTGGGCGCTTTAAAATCGTGGTTCTCCGTCATAAGTACTTCCTTCGGTGTCTTAGTGAGCGGTGTCCAATGTTTTTCTCGGTTCTCATTCTTCACTGCTTTACGGTAGCCAATGCGATCAATTGTGTCTCGCGCGTCTTCTTTGAAGCGAGATATTTCTTCGTAACCACTGGATTGGCTTGCTTTCCATCCAGGGTTTCTGTTTCTGTTTCGCTTGCTGTTGTCGCGCGAGTTTGCTCTTGAAAAATGATCATCGGTGTAAGCGCTTTTGGTTCCTGCCAATGATTCTTCAGTCTGCGCTATAATCTTTGCAGCTGCCATGAGTTTGTCCCATTCTTTGGGCATACCGTCCTTTCCTGTGATAGTCCTAATTAGACTATCACAACGGATGGCCTTTTTGAAGTGGGCACGCATTAATTTCTCACTTACACCTCCAATCTCTAAACACTCCTTATTGAAGCGAGTGATGAAATCTTCTAACCCCTCATTTTCTCTGCACCAGATATCTGTTACTCCGGATGTATCGCGCTGATACCATCTTTGTTGGCTGAAACGGGCTACAAATTGGTCTCTGAAGTCGACCCATGACTTGATTCTTCCAGGTTGGAGGTTGTCAAACCAAGCGCGAGCAGCCCCCGTGAAAGTTTGGATGAACAGATGGCACCACATTGGCATGGTCCATTGTCCTAAAACACCCACGCTTGTGAATACTCGGACATAATCATCGGGGTCAGTGAGACCGTTGAACTTTCCCGCTGTTGGGGGTAGCTTTGCTTTTTCTAACGGGGCTAAAGCGATGCTTCGGATAAACTTAGAGTGTTCAGCCACTTCTGCTGGTTTGTAAACAAGTCTGAAATCACGGTCTGCTCCTTCGTTGTAGGCGGCGCGTGGCCTTTTCCTGTAAGATTCATGATTTTTCTGCAAACGATTGAAGACAAAAGAGCCTTCATCATCTTGCCAAGTAGGATCATCTGGATCTGTGTCGTCCCATTCGTTGTTCATGTTGCGCAGCCCTAGCCGGCTGTGAACTGGGTGCCTATGTTGCGCATTAGAAGGATGGTCATAGTAACTGCCTGTCTCCCCGTATGTATCGCGTGTGTCATGCACGCTCTGTCTTCTTTGGGGAGGAGGTCTGATGAACTGCCCTTGGATGTTTTGCTGAGGGGGTGTCTGGTGCGCCCCCTGTGTTGGACCTGGTGGTGTAACCAAGGATGGTTCCGCTTGCAAAATCGCCTGTTGTGTACTTAAAGACTGATAAGCGTCATTTATAGTAGCAATCTGCTTGGCATACCAGGAGGCGAGGGTTTCGCCTTCTGGCAGCCCCAAAAGCACTGAAATGTTTGGATTTGGAGCTAGGTTTGACAGACCAGCAACATTACTCGATGGGGTACCCGTTTGAGTGATACGAGTGATGCTTGCGCGGGGTCCCCTGGTGTTTGTTCCTTCTCCTTCGGCTATCTCGTCAGTGGGATGGAGTTGGACGTGCGAGTTGTCCTCCCCCGTTCCTACTTGAGAGGCAGTCCCGAAGCCAAAATCAGGAATTCCCTGACCAGCCATGGATCGAGAGAATGTAAAAAACTCAGAAAAAAGAAGATGAAGTGATTATTAAAAAATCGGTGGGCGCCAATGAAGAAACACTGAACTAATTTTAGGTTAATTAGGTGGTTTATGTTTCAAACATGAGGGTTAATCTTCTTAATCTTTCCTGAGCTCAAATGTGATCCAATCTTCCTGCAAAACAGCAACACCATTAGCTCGTTAAGAGGGGAATATGGGGGTTTCCCTCTTAACCAGACTCCAGCGTGAGAATAAGTAACCGTTTTGAGGATAATAAAGTGTGTGTTAAGAGTGAGAGTAGAGAGAACGGAATGTTCAACCTATGGTATGAATGTCCCTATTTATAGCCGGAGTGGTGTAGGAGGAGATTGATTGATGGGCCTTGGGCCAGAAGGCGACAACAAGGAATATCTTGTTTGTCTCGCTGGTGTCGACAGTTAATGGCTTCTAGAAGATCTTTGGTGCTGGCGCACCCTGATTGGAGCCACGTGTCAGGGTTCTCGACCCTGTTTCCCTTCTGACATCAGCAGGTGAGTGGAGATCGTGAGCCGGTTGTCGCCGCCTCCTGATTGGTGCCACGTCGGCGTCCTTGTGTACCTTCTGTCACCAGCACGATCGTGGATCGTGTAGCACGATAAGGTACCGTCTGCTAGATGCTGACTGGCTCAGACTTCTGCCACTTGTACCTTTGATGCTCCTTGAAGTGGCCCTGCGCCGCTGCCCTCGCGCGACCTTTGGTGTGTGTCCAAGTGGTCGGCGCAAGGCTTAGGGGTTGAGGACTTTTATTCAGGATGCTAAGGGTAGAAACTGACGTTATGCCTTGCTTGCATCTCGCGCGCGGCCTTGATGTTGACAACATGGCTCGCGCAAGGTATGCAGAATACTCAGTTTAAAGAATAAAGAGTATGGTTCAGCGCGCGACCTGATTGGTATGCGCGGCTTTTTGGGATATATATACCCATCGCATTTAATGCAATGGGTAAACGTGCCGAGATCACCTCGCGCGTCACCAATCAGCAACCGCCACGTAAGGCGGGATTCTCGGAGTGATGGTTACCACGCGCGCGTGGTCCTCACTCGCCTAACAAAAGCCCCGTCAGTGACAGCATGATGATCGCCGTGTCAACAGTCAACTCAATCGTCGCCATCAACGACATTTGCACCAACCTGTCAGAATTCAAATTTTGAGGTTTTTCCCGCCTAAAATTACCACTTCAGGAAGAAGTTAGCAAGGACCGCGCCGCATAGATCATTAGCTAATGGGCTTGCGCGCTAACCCCCCAAAGAAGCAGCCATCAATAGACAAGTCTGGTAGCCGCGCCGTAGTAATTGACAACCACTTATACGTACGTCGTCTACCAAGACCTAACAAGCAGTCTAAAAGACCAACACACTTCCTTTTTTCTAAGTCCAGAGCTCCAACCATTCACTACGCGCATGGAAGCAGCACTGGACTGGGGGGGGGGGGGGGCTTGAAGGGGTATGGTCCCAAAAAGCCGCGCAGACCAATCAGGTCGCTCGCTGAACCATACTCCTTATTCTTTAAACTGAGTATTCTGCATACCTTGCGCGAGCCACGTTGTCAACATCAAGGCCGCGCGCGAGATGCAAGCAAGGCATAACGTCAGTTTCTACCCTTAGCATCCTGAATAAAAGTCCTCAACCCCTGAGCCTTGCGCCGACCACTTGGACACACACCAAAGGTCGCGCAAGGGCAGGAGCGCAGGGCCACTTTAAGGAGCATCAAAGGTACAAGTGGCAGAAGTCTGAGCCAATCAGCGTCTAGCAGACGGTACCTTATCGTGCTACACGATCCACGATCGTGCAGGTGACAGAAGGTACACAAGTACGCCGACGTGGCACCAATCAGGAGGCGGCAACAACCGGCTCACGATCTCCACTCACCTGCTGATGTCAGAAGGGCAACAGAGTCGACAACCCTGACACGTGGCTCCAATCAGGGTGCGCCAGCACCAAAGATCTTCTAGAAGCCACTAACTGTCGACACCAGCGAGACAAACGGGATATTCCTTGTTGTCGCCTTCTGGCCCAAGGCCCATCAGCCCATCTACTCCTACACCACTCCGGCTATAAATAGGGACATTCTTACCACAGGTTGAACATTCCGTTCTCTCTACTCTCACTCTTAACACACACTTTATTATCCTCAAAACGGTTACTTATTCTCACGCCGGAGTCTGGTTAAGAGGGAAACCTCTATATTCCCCTCTTAACGAGCTAACGGTGTTTCTGTTTTGCAGGAAGATTGGATCACATTTGAGCTCAGGAAAGATTAAGAAGATTAACTCTCATGTTTGAAACATAAACCACCTAATTAACCTAAAATTAGTTCAGTGTTTCTTCACTAACCCTCAAGATTAACCCAAAGGTTAACTTGGTGTTTCTTCGAAGAGGTTCTTTATATCAATGATATATAGGTCTTTATATAAGCTATACCTCAAATTATGACTAAATGCAACTACTACAAATTTGTGAACCAAAGGTTGCTCCAAATGTTAGCATGGTCGATTGATAGTTGGATCGTGACTCAAACTTTGTCACTTATCTAACACTGAAAACTCTAGATTTCAAAAGTATACTGTAAGTGATCCTTGCTCGTGGTTTAACAAGAGATGTAACTGTTTGCGAGATTAAATTGTAATATTTATTCAAACAACTTATATTTGAAGTTGAAATCTTTACTAATCTTAGAAATAAGAATTTTACTACCCTACTTGTTTGTTTAGAGAACCAAATTAGTAATGAATTTGTTAATATCCTCCATTGACGATGCATCTTTATCTGCGATCCCTTTGTAGTTAAAAATAAGACTTAAATGCCATTTTAGTCCCTGTGGTTTGGGTCATTTTGTCAGGTTAGTCTAAAGGTTTCATTTTTCGCATGTGGGTCCAAAAATGTTTCACCGTTGCCATTTTAGTCCATTGGGTTAACTTCATCTATTTTTTATGTTAACAAGAAGGGCAATTCGGTCATTTTATATGTAATTCTGTTAACTCAAAGGGCAATTCGGCCATATAAAATGACCGAATTGCCCTTCTTGTTAACAGAAAATATGAATGAAGTTAACCCAGTTGACTAAAATGGCAACGGTGAAACCTTTTTGGTCCCACATGCGAAAAATAAAACATTTGGACTAAACTGTCAAAATGACCCAAATCACATGGACTAAAATGATATTTAACTCTAAAAATAAAAATCACATAGAATTCCAAATAACCTATTCAACTTCATGTACATTCCAGTAACAATGTCTGTTCTTAACCAAAAATAATAAATAAATTTGATGAGTTATAGCTGAAGTGTAGAGGAGAGTATGTTGTACAAAATCATCCATGGGTAGAGGAGAGTATATTCCTAACCTATGTAAAGGGGGCACACCCATAATGATGCAGACAATTAAAGTACCATTCATATATAATATAAATATAAATCATATACTAGATGAATCCAAAATATAACGCATACACTACAAGCTACTATAATCAGCAAAAGACCACAGCCACCATCAAAACTATTCACAAACATCACCTCATTCTTCAATACCCTTGTCACCGTGTGTTCTTGCTATGAGTGTTTTCGTGTAGACGCGATGCCTTCTTTCTCTTCCATAAACGACCCAAAACACAAGAGACAGTAACACCGCCAACGAGACCATCAGCAGCCCAACATAAATCCAGTTGCTGTAACGCCTCAGACCCGGACAGTAATCATGTGATATGTCCGTGAACGTTTGTCTCACAAACGTGCAGTCTTGAAGATCCACCAGAAAAGGCCCGTAGAGGTACAACCCATAGCTTACTTTTATTCCGCCCGACATTTGACTGTAGAAGTCAGGAGTCAGGCGCCCCGTGGTGGTGCAGATCCCACTCGGTGAAACTTGACAAACAAATTGACCGTACACCTGCAACCAATAAAGAATGTGTTATATCGGGTCGGGTTGACTATAGCTAACGTGTTAGATATGATAACAAATACCTGTGTGGCATTGCTCAACGAGACTTCTGTAGGGTCACAAGTTCGATCGGTGAAGTCGGGCTTAAAGGGATTGCAAAGAAGGGGCATCTTGGGTCCAGATTGATTGAAAAAGAGAGGGGTGAAATTTGGGGAAAGTTGATATTAGTGACATTACTGATGACTTGGTTGATGACATCAACAAGTTGAGAGGTGACTTCCTTGGTCCTCTGTGAAGTTTCTTGAGCGGTGGCGTTGTCTACGCATGGAAGAATGTCGTCTAAAGCCGTATGAGCTGTCGGGTTCTCAACCCACTGATTCATCGATACACAAGTATCTGCAGTCACACTATCACCCACAACACCATTCTTAAGTGGTAAATGGTAATTATCAACAAAAGTAAGCCTTATAATAAACCAAACTTACTTGTGCAAAACGAGGAACACTCCAGCCAGTATAAATGTTCCCGTCACAAGAATCCATCCGAGTATCACAAGGCTGCGATGATTGAAAATGGAACATAAGAAAATGGACGATAGCAGTGCATCACATTTAAACATAAATATCTCACTCACGTGTAAACCATACATCGCATGCCAAAGATTGAAAACACTGCAAGAAGATATAAGAATCAAAGAAATTAATAAAGGTAGAAATTTAAAACCTATTTACAAAAGAATGGGTCGACTCAAGGTAATGTGTGATACCAACTGGTCAAACAAGTAAATACAAAAAAAGCCATTAGCTTAAAAGAAAATGGGCCAAAAAGGTTAAAAATCTTCCAAAGCATATTTATAGTGCATAAAACCTTCTTAGTCTTTTGATTATAAAAAAATGATTATTATTCATACAATACAAGTTTTCTAGCTATATTTGGCTAACTCGTTATTTATAATAATTAAAAAAGGTTGGACAAGAAAATGTTTTATGTCAACATGTTTCGACAATACAAAAAACCTACCAGATTTAATCCGTTACCCAACTCGCCCATTTAGAAATTATGAATATTAAGTTTATAAGAAATACAGAAAACAATAACTAAAAAACAGACTTTGACGAAGGAAGCTTACCAAATCCAAGGAATGTCAACAAGAGCATCACAGCTGACAAAATAATGAGGGCTAACCGCCTGCAAAAGCGCATAATCTTAATCGATTTTGTGATACATTTGTTACATATTTTTTTTTAATTCTATGGTTAACTATTTTGAAGTGATGTACTTACACGCTATTTAGGACCCGTTGTATGTCATCTTTATTATCTTCGGTTGTCTCAGAAAGGGTATAAGATGATGAGTTGAGCTTTGTCTGAATCTCATCAATGTCTGATTGGACTTGAACCGGCAAGAAAACTTGGGCCACCCCTATTTGCTTTGCAGAAGCAAGAACATCAGACAAATTCCTGAGGTTTTGTGCAGTTGTATTTGCCTGACTGACAACGTAATCCAATGTTTTGGTTGTACTATGGTAGAATTTACCTTGACCCGTGTATAAAACGACACATCCCACACTGAAGAGATCAAATGAGATCCGTTAGTTTACAGGGTGCAAGGTTGACCATGTTTCCAAATTGTTGACTAATGAAACTTGAAATTAAAAAAAAACATATTTATAAAATGTATACTTTTTTTCAACTTTGCATGATTATTAATAATTAATAAGTAAACATAAAGGCTCAGTGTGTGCGTATAGAAAGAGAGAGAGAGGTATACATTGCAAGGATGGTAAAGAGGATGAGGAGAATAAGAGAGAGGGCATAAGCTAGTCTGGAATAGCCATACGGTTCTCGTGCACAGCAACAATAGCACAGGCAAATCACCGCTAAGCACAGCCCAAAGAACACGAACCACGCGGCTGCCATAGCAAAGAATGGTACAGCAGTAAACGCCACAGACTGCATTCAACAATTTCTAACAATTAGCCGAATAAGTTTAAAGAAAATATTAACATAGATATTAAGATGAGATTTTTCATAATTAGCGCCA
Source organism: Helianthus tuberosus (assembly GCA_030545235.1). NCBI lineage: Eukaryota > Viridiplantae > Streptophyta > Magnoliopsida > Asterales > Asteraceae > Helianthus > Helianthus tuberosus. The sequence continues at coordinate 30,480 of JARYGA010001944.1, forward strand.
GCGGTGGCAGTTTCAACCCATTTACTTATGATTGGGTCAAATAAAAAAAAACAAACGGGTCGAGAGTTGCCCCATGAGCATTTTAATGCATAAAACCTCCTAATTGTTTTATGCACAAAATTAGAGTAATATTTAACATGACAATATTAGTAATCAAATTTAACACACTTATAATCATCAAAAAAGAATTAACAACTATAAAAAATAGTGAAAAAGTGTTACTAGACAACCCAGCCCGGCCTGTTTTGACCCATTACCCAAACAGCCTAACTCGATCATTTTACCATCTCCGGTCATAAAACTTCAGTGCTCCTTGTATCCCACAAGAGCAATTTCCTTTTCAATATGTTGCATGACATTTGTACCAAAGTCAAATTACCTAATATGCCCTATGATAATCATCACAAGTATATTTCTGAATTCAAAGTTTAACTTTCAGATTGAGCCCTCCTCAAGTTGAGATGTTGTCTCATGAAAAAACATGTGGTTAGGACCCACGTTTTCTTTTAAAATTAGGGTTCCGTTAATTTTTTTTGTGACAAAACTTGCGCGATCATACTGATCTCAGCTTGAGGGGGTCTCGATCCTAAATTTTGAAATTTGGTACTTTCAAAATTAAATATCACACAGGTGAGAAACTCTTGTTATATATCTTATTAGCTCAAAATACTTTCTAGTGTAGAACTCTTGTTATATATTCATATAATTATCATTATTTCCCTATACCCAAGAGACAACAACTATGCTTAAACCACTGATTATGAACCAAAATGAGAATAATTGTTTCTTTTCCAACAAATGCAAAGTGTAGCAAGTAGAATATATTCATGTGATTTGGAACAAAAATATCAATATTCAAATGCTAGTCAATCAATTTGTCACGACTAAACATTATTCTATGAAACAGAGATTTTTAAATATGGGGTAGAGGTAAGGCTCGAGCCGGGGGTCTCATTGGAAGCAGCCTCTCTATTCCTATGGGGTAGAGGTAAGGCTGTCTACATCTCACCCTCCTCAGACCCTACCTTAGCTTTGCTATTGGTGGGATATACTGAGTATGATGATGATGATGATGATGATGATGAGAGATTTTTAAATAAACTTGATTATGAATTTATGTCCGCATGTTGGATTAAGTTAATATTATTATCAGTTTAATATCCAAAGATATAGACCCATATTGCATATCTTGTCCTTTACTCAACCACCTTTTCATGCTGCCACATGCCAACTAAACAGCATTTCAATATTACAATATTTGTTCCCCAAACTTTAAATTATTTTTTTTATAAAACCGATCGTTTTGGTATTACACAGTTAGGGCCGTCTCCAAAAATCACAAACTTTTTTGGCCCTGTTCGAGATAAAAAATTAACAAAAACAAAATAAGCTAAAATAAAGAATTTGTAGATGCCACGATTAGAACCCACGTCTCCTTGTTGTTTAAACTAAGCAGTAACCAGTAGTACAAGGGCTCATTTATGTTACCTCTCGATTCAGTGTGTATATATTCTAAATTATACAACGTAAATTCTATACAAAATTAAAAAGATTTGGGCACTCGGAGGGTTTGGACTTTGTGCCGTCGCCCACCCCGCACCCCGCACCCCCTATGGGCCGGCCCTGTATACAGTACTAGGTGTACATTTGTAGATAATTCTCAAAACCTAAATACATCAATAAAATTTTGAAACATCCAACATGTATCAATGTCATTTTGTTTTTATTCAAATTTTGACTTCTAAAGGTTCTCTACTTCACATGCATTTCAAAATACATATATAAACATGAAAATTGAAAAATTGAAAAAAATGAAAAATTGACGAATGAAAGATAAGTTTGTCTGAACCATGTGAAGGCTGAAGGGGTGTTTCACATGTTAGATTCACCATGGTGTCTAGGAAAAAGAGTAAATTTCTAAAAGATAAAAAAACTGCTCCCAAAAACATGTTAAAGCTGGCATTTTTTCAAAAACAAGATGAACACAAGTAAAGTCATCAAATTCTTTTTTTGACCAACAAAGTGAAAAATACTGATTGATATATGCTTTCTATGATTTTTTTTACTTTTTTTAAGGAGAATCAGATTAATTGGTACTACTTTTAATTAACTTTATTCTATAACTTTGAATAATGAACCAAACCACTACAAAAAGTTTAATTAAATAAGAAATAAACATCAGATTAACATATATTTGCAGATAATTTCTGGGTTTAATTCACTTAATTCAAAAACCAAATTAAAAAAAAAAAAAAAAAAAAAACCAAGATACTTACAGCCCAATAATGTTTCTCACTGATGTTCCATCCTCCTCTGTATTTCTTAAAATCATCAAGTGGATCTTTTCTTGTTGTTCTTTCTTGAGCTAACACAAGTGATGAATTCACAACATATGGTTCATCAGCAAGTAACCTTTTAGCCCCCAAACTTTCCACCAACTCATATTTCCCCCCTGCAAAAAAAATCATTTTTTTTTCAAAACCCTAGCACAAATTCCAACACCCCACATCAAATTCACAGAAAAATCAAAGCTTAACATGTTAATCACCAAAACCCCAAACAAATTTGACCCAAAAAGCAAAGTATTTGACCCGAACAAACCTGAAGTGGGTGACCCATTTGAGAAAACGAAGAACAGGGCAAGAAGAAGAAACAGAAAGGGAAATGGGGTCGTGTTTTTAATGGATTGCATTGTGATTTTAGTGTTTTTTTGTTGGTGGTTTGAATAATATCACCACTTAAGCGACATATAATCTTTTTGCAGTCAGATTTTGTTGTGAAAGGATTTTTGGAGGATTTGAAAATAAAGTGAAGAACAGAGGATTGAAGAGAGAGAGAGATTGGGTGGTGTATGAAAATAAGGGTTTGTGGCAGATTATTGATAATGATTGATAATCAAATGAGATTGAGGAAATATATCAAAACACAGGAAAAATATATGTTTTTTTAACGGCCAATAAAATCAAATCATGAACACACCCACTAGAACAAACGGAGTACTTCGAGAAAAAACCGAGTCCACCACCAATTCCGGGGAAAACCCAGTAAGTCATCCGCCCGTACGCATGACGGTGAAATTACCGGTAAAACCGGTTTGGCTTAAGGATCAAAATCCTGAGCACTCTCAGGGCACCCACTAGACCAAACGGAGTACTCCGAGAGTAACCCGAGTCCACCACCAATTCCAACGAAAACCCGGTAACCCACCCGCCCGTAGGCACGACAGTGAAATTACCGGTAAAGCCGGTTTGGCTCAAGGATCGAACCCATGTTTTCCTGAGTCTCCTATCATTGTCCCCCCAGTGTCTCACCTTGTACCAAGTGAGAGTTGAATCTGTATCCCTCAATAATAATGCAAACATTCCACCACTTATCTAGAGATCATTGGTAAGGAAAAATAAATATTATTAATAAAAATGGGTTATACAAAATCAGTGTAATAAAAAATCAGCAACTGTTCTGTAATATTTAAGATCATAATGGGACGAATAGTGATAACCGGAGTTATAAATCAGATTATAAATCGTTACATACCCGAACCAATGGATATCTGACTGCTAGGTGTTAGACATCCTCGATGTCGCTAGTTTGTTGAAAAATACTTGTTAGAATCTTCAATTGCATATCTTTCTCTTGCCGTTTTAGTTTTTACATAATTTTACATTTTTAACAACTAAACAAATTAAAATGTAATAGCTATAAAATGAATGAAATATCTATAAGTCCCCCCGTAATGGGGCGTTTTTTTTAAAAAAATTTCCAAAAAAACGCCGTAAAACGCCGAGACCCCCACTACATGGGGCGTTTCCGGGTGTTTTTTTTTTTAAATTTGGCTCCGGCGTGGTTATTAAAACGCTGAATTGTTGTTTGGTTTCGAAATTCGACCGTTGACAAACGGTCAAAAGTAATTTTTTTTTTTTTTTATAACTCAAAATTTTACCCACTATATATATATCAACCCTTTTTCTCCATATTTTTATAAAAATCCTCCTACTTTCTCTCCCACTTTCTTCTATTATTTTATAAAAAACACCCACTTTCTCCTATTTTTTTTACAAGCATGCATCCATACCGACCCCCTTTTGGTGGCCCTGCAAGACCCACGAACCCGAACACAACGCAACCGCAAAGCCCGTATAACCTTCAAGACATGGACCCATCCTTTTTACCGTACGCGACTTACTTGACTGGCGCCACTACGTTTGTACCTACCACCTACGGCTATGGTCAAGCCGGCGGGTCGCAACCGTCACAACCCGAATCCGAACCCGATGTCGATGTAGTGCCGGAGACGCAACACGAACCGGGGCAAGACAAATCGAAACGCGGCAGAAGGTCGCATAAGAAGAAGGAAAAGGACGAACCTCGACGTACAAAAAAAACCATTAAATGGACGAAGGACGAGGAATACACGTTGACTCGGGCGTGGCTCGACATTTCGGAGGACGAAGATACCGGTAACTTATATTTTTATTTTTTATTCTGTTTTTTTTTCTGTTTTTTAATTCTGTTTTTTTTCTGTTTTTTTATTTACTGTTTTTTTATTTTTTTTAATTTCAACTTATATTTTTATTTTTTTTAATTTGTAGCAAACTTTCAAACGGGCCCCGTTTTTTGGGATAGGGTTCGTGCACTCTTTTATAGCACGTGGGGTCAAGGCGAACATCGGGACAAAGATTCAATTTCTAGCAAATGGACCGACATCAACAACAAGTGTCACGCGTTCCAAGAAGTTTATCAACGTAACTACGATAATCGGCCGAGCGGTGAATGTGACGTCGGGGTTTTAACAAAGACTTTGGAGGAGTTCGATAGGACGAAATGCCCTTTCACGTACTATAAGTGTTGGGAGCTACTACGAAAAAGTCCAAAGTGGGGGCTAGTTAATCCAATGACGTCAAGTAGTAGACGTCGGGCTAAAAGGTCAAAAACATCATCCTCCGCTGACCCGTCAACTCCGACATCGGATGCCCGCAATGTTGATTTAAATGAAGCGGTGGACGTTGACGAGGGAATTCAAGAAGAGTTGGTCCGACCCCCCGGTAGAAGAAAGGGAACCGGGAAAAAAACGGTCGAGTCGTCTTCCGATCTCGAGTTAAAGGATGATTTCGAGGAGATGAACCGTCGTCTCCAAGACATTCGCGACCTCGGCCACAAGCGTTGGGAGATTATGAAAGACCGAGTGGTTGAAACCAAAAAGTTCAACGACTTGCAAGAGGCGAGACAAATGGAAAAGGACATTGAGTTTTTGTCCAAACCGATCGACCACCTCCAAGGCGACGCGTTGATCTTGGCTCAAATGCGTCGCCAAAAAATGCGAGAAAAATATGGACTTTAGATCATCTTTTTTTTTTTTTTTTTTTTTTCTGTTTTTTTTTTCGGTTTTTTTAATTTTCTGTTTTTTTTTTCGGTTTTTTTTATTTTCTATTTTTATTTGGTATTTTTTTTTTCAAGTATTGTAATTTTTATTTTAAATTAATGAAGACTTTATGTTTTAAATTAAAAAAAATAATTGTCAAATGATTGAATGGGCGTTATTGGAATAATGCCCCACTACGCCTCTTTTGCTATAATGCCCCATGTGTGACTAGGCGCCACATGTCGTATAATGCCCCATGTTGGGGGCATTATTCTTGTTTACCACTACGGGTGGTCTAATAAGTAATTTCATGGTGATAAATATAAAGATACAGTATGATAATATATCATAAAGATAAATTCATATTTCATAAATTGTGAATTTTATAAATGATATTATCAAATGCCTATTTTAAAAGATATATTTACACTTTCTAGGAAGGAAGTTAATAGAATTAATCATCACTAAACCAAGAGTTAACAGAATTATGCATCACCTGATATGTGATACCCCAACTGATGGTTGAAATATCGGAGTGAGACGAACGAGATTGCTCAAGACTTCATAACACTAAATGTGACAAGTATTCAATAAACATTTTCATTTCATTGCTAATATCAAGTACATTGTTTGAAATAGAAGTACGACAAGTTTGAAACAACCGAATTACAATACAACAAGTATTTAAGTTAAAGTGCGTTTCTAGGCATCCTATTAGATTCCGTGCGTCATCATCATCATCATCGAAATCCTGCAACACGTTTTAAAGTATAGTTCAATACAAAAGTATTGGCGAGCATACAAGTTTGAATACTAGCACATGTATATAAAAGTCTGAACAATCCACATGACAAAATTGTTATCAAGAATTAACATTTAACTGGCATGCGATTATACAAGTCAATCCTCTGATTACCGCAAGTTTAGAAGAATTAACATGACCACAAGACTACGGGCGGTGCGTTACTCCTATAGCGCTATACACGTTAAGGGGAGGCTCGTACGAAGTTACTGACAAGTAAATCACACAAAGAATTATCCAAATAAACGAATCAAGCATAACATATTAAGCATGTATGTTGGGTTGTTTGTTTGTGATTTAAGCATAAAGTATGATTACGTGTGTTTAAATAGTATAACGTATTGCACCCAAAAGTGTAAAAGGAAAAACGGTCATGTATACTCACAATTTTGCAAAAGCTTTCCGATCATCCATGAGTGACGAGTTGTTTGAGATAGGGAAATCGAAGATGTAAGGTCGTTCGGGGTTTGTGGTGTGGTTGAATTCGGAATTAAGGTATGTATGTAGTGTAAAAGTATAATATAACAGAAAGTATATTATGTATAGGCACTCGTTATGACACTGAGTTTCTGTGATTTCACGGGTCCTGATTTGCCCGTTAGAATTAGTAACGAGGAATGCGGAAACAGAAATAATGGAAACCGAAACAACACAAACTGTTCGGGAGAAAGGACAGTTGGCACGACAGGGAAGCCTTTCACACGAAAGGGGTCACCCTTTCGTGCGACAGGGACATGTTTGGTGAACTGAACTTTGTTTGAACGTTTTAACCATTATTCGGTTATGTTTGTGAGTTCAGTTAAGTTATACGTTATAGTATAATAGTATAATACAGTCCTGAATGTCAAAGAGTTCATAGAAGTCATGCATGGAGGCAATACCCTCGTTACAGTTCACCAAAGCACAAGTTAGTTAACTTAGTTAGCTAACTGGTTGGTCATGAATAATAGAAATGTAAATAACATAATTAAAAAATAGCCAAACAACCGAACAGGAACAACCCAGGTGTGCCAACTCAACATAGAAAGAATGAACTAAGTGTTGGAGGCTAAATGGGGTTTACTTGTTCTAGGTCTAGGAGATTGTTTGGGTGTCGTATTACAAGATCAAGTAAGGTGGTGGAACTAGATTGGAAACCAAGGCTTCCACAGTTCACACACTGTTATATCAGAATCGTTCATATCGAAAATGAGGATCTGACTAACATACAATACTTAGAAACTGTCGGAACTAATGAAATCAGAACCTTTTGTGCGAGAGGCTCTGTTTCTGAGATGAAATCCGTTCGCTTTTGGTTGAACTGTTCATCTTCTTGGCTGGAATCGACTCAAACACTAACCCACAGCTATGAACTTAGCTTGTGAGCCCAGAGAGTCTCTGATTCGGACAAGTTTAATAACAGAAAGTTTGTTTAATAAAAAGGTTTGAAAGTTAAACTTCAAATCTTAGCTTGGTCCTCAACTTAGTGAGAGTTGTTATCTGATTGCCAAGGCAAATCTGATGTACCAGCTGTTTTGATATGAAGTTCTTGTAAAAAGATAGAAAAAGTAGAAGATTTGTAAGACCCTTATTTCAATTTTACAACTTTCATATAAATTTCAACTATATAATTTGTGTTTATACAAATACACATACATTTTAAAGTACGAGTTTCATAAAACATTTAAGATTTAAGGCGTTTCATCATAATATCGTCGTTTAACTTTGTAACGACGAAACGTAAAGCGGAAGCTTGAAACTTTGATCGTGTTCGGTTCTTCATTGAGCTTGATCGTCATCCAGTACTGCACGATATACCTACATTTCATAAAACATGAAACGCTTTAGTCATTCGAGGTTTATAACAAGTCTAAACAAGTTCGTGAGTCGAAACGAGCAAGAAAGCAATTTTTGTCATCTTTTATGCCCGTCGCGTGCCGCGACGGGTTTTTGATTAAGCCTTCGCGTGCCGCGAAGCCTATCGCATGGCATGACGGTAAATGTCTTCCTTCGTCGCGGGGCGCGACAACCCCTTTTTCACAGAAGGTTTGCTGTTGGGTCTGCATTTTGCCCAGCACAACCAAATTTCACTCAAACACTCATAACTCTTCCAAATTTTATCCGTTTTACGACCTGTTTCTTTCTACGTGATTGTAATTTGGTTCTCTATCATATAGAGTTAAAATCCGACATCCGGATTAACAATTTTCTAAATTTTAAGCCCTCGACTTAAAATTCAATTATTAAACTTTTGACCCGTTTCATGATTTATTAAACAAACTTGTTTCTAAATAATCCTAAAGCATATACCAACGTATTTAACTCGAAATATTTAACTCAGGTTCATAACTTTTATGAATTACGTGGCCATTACCCAAGTCATGTGCATAAATCCTTTTTGACCCGTTAAGAGAATTTAAGCATTAAGCTTAAATCTCGTTCTTCCTTTTTCACACATCCTATTTCCACACTAAGATATCTACTTATCTTCCACCACAACTATATTTGTGGTGGATTTAATATAGCAAACTATTTATTCCGAATTCTACCCTTCGGTTAGTCATTTTACGGAAAAGACCCATTTTGAGGCGTTTGACCCAAAAAGGCTTATACTTTTAACTTTTTACACTTATCAAGACTTACTTGATCATAAAACTTATTTCTAAACAACCCTTAAGGGTCGTTTACCCGGTTTATTGTACAAGGGCGTTTTGGTCAATTTTAGTCCCTTCTTTTGCGACGAAGGACTTTCAACAACATGTTTGACCCAAAATCGCACATTTTAGCTATATTCCTATTTACACATACCTGGCTCGGGTCAAAGTATTGACCCGTTTTAATACCTTGCCTTAATAATTTGCTCATTAATAGCAACGCAAATTCGATATGTTTTGTTCCCTGTGAGCGTAAGACTCGACAAACACTTATTAGTCGTTATTTTCATATGGTGTTAACATCACCATTTGACCCGCTTGGTCTAAACGACCAAACATTTTATAATTTTTTACATGGTATTTATTTACCAAAACACACATTTGACCCATTACGGATTTTCACCATAAGGTCATATTTCTTAAATCCTTTTTCTTACATATTTAACCCATCTTGGCTTACGCCAAAGGTTATCTTTTAAACTTCAACTTACATTCATCAACACGTGACTAAATTACCATTTTACCCTTTTTTACCATCAATTATGGTTTTGCATCATTTTCACTTGTTCCGACCCAAATCCTTTTGCGTCGGAACATTATATTTGGAATATTAATCTATCGTATTTATAACCTATACAATAATGAGTGTTCTATAAAAAAGGTGTAAGCTTTACTTACATTGCATCTAAATTATGCTTTTCGTTCATACTTGATTCGTTTGACCCGCTTCCTTCCCAAGCCTCCACCTAGCTTTTCAAGCATCAAACTTCATTATAATTCGTAAGATGGTTAGATTAGTCATTATCAATCACGACTATTCCACCTTACGAGTTTTTATGTCGAATTATTATTCGATCTTATCTTTGGTCAGTTTGACTTTTAAAAGTCAATTGACTTATTAACATATACAAATGCACAAATTGGGTATCGAACTCACTTAGGCATTTCATCTGAATACTTAATGAAATCAAATTTTACATACTAACTAGTAGGTAACGTGATTTCAAGCATCTATAACATGATTTTAACATCGATTTCTTTATATCATATAAAAACCCATCTCATGGCAAGTATGATTATATACCCAAATTCATAGATTATTCAAGAATCTTCTTATCACTATCATGTATGATGATTCTAAAGAAAATTATATCATCAATTTCATCATATTATTAAAACCCATTTATCTAAGTGTGGTTAATCATCTAAACACTCAAATCTTAGCATTATATATATAATTTTCACTTAGGTTTTGTTCCTAAGAAAGTATACATCTCTAATTCAGCCATAACCTCTACGATTCATGCGTAAATCGCAACTTGTGATGTTCATCAAATTTCACAACTTCAACAAACATCAATATTTTTTACATACCTTATGATCCCCTAGCTTAGGTGATCACTGATTCACGTTCATTCATGAATTTGAGCTCCAATTCGCCCTTCAATTTGATGAATTTGGATGAACCAGGGTTACACCCCTTTTCTTCATCTACTGGTCGACACACACACACACACACCTAGTGTGTGTTGTGTTTTATTTATTTTAATTAAATTAAAGTTTCTAATTTTCCCCTTTTGGCCACTCGGGTTTATGATTTTATTTATAAAGGGCTATAACTCATTGTTTCAATATTATTTCCAAGTTACTAACTAGGTTAATTTGGTCCTAGTTATTTTGTTTACGTGTTAACTTTTACCACTAACGGTACTTTACCCGTTCCTTTATATTAAGCGGGTTTTAAATTACCAAACCTATTTTTGGGGTGTTAAAAGATTATAGAAGAAAGTAGGGTGTTAGTGAGTGGCAACTCACTTAGAAAGTTGTTGGAAAATCTCAGCTGAAAATGCCCGAGTTCAGGTTTTTAGAGAGAATTTCAGAGTTGTGGAAGTGGAAAAATGAAGAAGTGGGTTGGTATTTATAGGCTGAAAATTGAGTTTGGGATGACAGGTATTATGGATGACAGGCACCTTTCGCGTAAAAAGGCCTTTCGCGCGAGAGGGTTTCCCCTGTTGTTCAAAAGTTCAAGTTTGTTGTTTTTGTGCGCGTTTTGTCGGTTTTGAGCATTTTAAGCATGAAAGTGAAATGCATAAGTGTAATGTATAAAATAATGAATGAATTTGTGTGTATAATAAGTATGAGGTTGCGTAAAAATGTATTTAAACGATCGATTGAACGAGTACCAAGTATGTATAAAATATGAATTTCGTTACGATCAAGGTTTCAAATTGCGAAATTGGGAGTGGATTATGAATATGATACGGATACAGGTTTCCAAAGGTAGAATTACAAGTAATCTTTCTAATTAAGGAAAGTCCCAAAAAGCGAGGCGTTACACGATAAGGGCCGCGAGAAATTAAAATTAAAAACTTTTGGGTATAGGTTTTGGGTAATCACGTATTGCCTAATACCGTATATGTACCTGAACCCGTAAATTTGTTTTTATCAATCTCATTCATAGTTCAATACCCCAAATACTAGTCCCCAAATGTTTTAAGTATACTAGCCAAGTTAAGGGTTTTCTTTCAACCATCCTTATATTTATCATATATTTAAATATATAAAAATGAGGGGTTGAGTTATTCTGCAAAGGAGTATAGAAATAAGAAGTATAAGAAGCCACTATAGAGTGGCAAATATCCCAAAAGAAATCAAGTGGAAATGGTAATTTTGTTAAAGAGAATAAAAAGATAATGCAGATGCAAGTCACATACTATTTCCCCCTATTTTTTTAAACGTCCATAACTTTTTTATACGTCATTTATTTTTAAAAAAAATTATATCATAAAATCGAGCATCTTTTTATTTTTAATATGAGTACCATATTGTTTTATTTAGAAAAAAAATATAAAACCCAGTTGCATATTACACAATGGACATAACGTAAAACACAATGAGAAAACCTAGTTACGTATTACACAATGGACATAACATAAAACACAATGAGTCTCAAACTAAAAACACAATGGAAAGTAGACTAAAAACACAATCTATGACAATAGATAAAAGACACAATTGACATAACGTAAAACACAATGACTATTAAACTAAAAACACAATGGAAAGTAGACAAAAAACACAATCGATGACAACAGATAAAAGACACAATGGACATAACGTAAAACACAATGAGTATCAAACTAAAAACACAATGGAAAGTAGACTAAAAACACAATTGATGACG
>JARYGA010001945.1:0-25253 GCA_030545235.1 Helianthus tuberosus
ATAACAGAAGATTTCCTAGAACATGATGAATCTTTCAAAAACAAATCAATAGATATTTCATGTACTAACCCTGCAGAACAAATGAGTAGTGCATCAGAAATCATGAATTAAAATTCTGATACATTACACACAACTGAGGCAAATGTTCAGGGGGGAAACTTCAAATCCATCAAAACCAACAACTGTTCACAACAAGTTAAGATGGATTAAAGGACATGTTCATTCTGACATCATTGGCAATCCAGCAGATGGTGTGAGAACAAGATCTGCAACACCACATGAGTGTGCATTTGTTGGGTTCTTAAGCAAGATAGAATCCAAGTCTGTCAAAGAAGCTCTAAATGACCCAGACTGGATTCAAGCTATGCAAGAAGAGCTTGATCAATTTGAAAAGAGCAAGGTATGGGATCGGGTTCCCAAGCCAAAAGAAAAATCTGTCATAGGCTCAAAATGGGTATTCAGGAACAAATCAGACGAAAATGGCATAATCACCAGGAATAAAGCAAGGTTAGTGGTCAAAGGTTACTGTCAACAAGAAGGTATTGATTATGATGAAACCTTTGCACAAGTAGCTAGACTAGAAGCAGTAAGGATTTTTCTTGCTTATGTTGCATCCAAAGATTTCAAAGTTTATCAAATGGATGTAAAATCCGCTTTCATGAATGGTAAAACTGAGGAAGAAGTTTATGTGCATCAACCAGAAGGCTTTGTTGATCCAAAATTTCAAAATCATGTTTACAGATTAAACAAAGCCTTGTATGGTTTGAAGCAAGCTCCAAGAGCCTGGTATGAAACACTCTCAAACTTCTTACTCAATTCTGGGTTTACTAAAGGTACTATTGACACAACACTTTTCCTCAAAACACACAAAGGTCACACTTTGTTAGTCCAGATATATGTTGATGACATTATATTTGGATCAACAAATGAAAGTTTTTGTAAAAAGTTTCAAAAGTTAATGACCAGCCACTTTGAAATGAGTATGATGGGTGAGTTAACCTTTTTCTTAGGTTTACAAGTAAAACAAATAATTGATGGAATATTCTTGAGTCAAAGTATGTGAAATCAATTCTGCAAAAGTACTCACTTGAAAATTGCTCTGTTTCAAAAACTCCCATGGCAACAGGGAACAAATTAGATTCTGATAAAGATGCAATAAGTGTAGATATTAAAACCTATAGGGGGATGATAGGATCATTGCTATATTTAACTGCAAGCAGACCAGATATTATGTTTGCAACATGCTTTCTGGCCAGATATCAATGTGATCCTAAAGAATCCCATCTAAAAGCTGTAAAAAGGGTTTTCAAATATCTAAAAGGCACATCAGATCTTGGTCTCTGGTATCCTAAGGATACAAACCTTGAACCAATTGCATATACAGATGCAGATTATGCAGGGTGCAAGATTGACAGATAAAGCACATCTGGTGCATGTCAAATCTTAGGTGAAAAATTGGTGTGTTGGGCAAGCAAGAAACAAAACTATGTTGCAACATCAACAGCAGAATCAGAATATGTAGCAGCAGCAAGTTGCTGTTCACAAGTGCTGTGGATGCAAACTCAACTGGAAGACTATGGAGTAAATCTGACAAAAATACCAATCCTTTGTGACTCAAAGAGTGCAATTGCAATAACAGAAAATCCAGTTCATCACTCAATAACCAAACACATAGATGTCAGATATCACTTCATAAAAGATCATGTTGAGAAAGGTAACATAGAAATGTATTTTGTTCCAACTGAAAACCAAATTGCTGATATCTTTACAAAACCTCTTGATGAAAAGAGACACAATTTCTTAAACAACAAACTGGGCATGGTAAATATAAAAGATGAAGATTTTTCTGAAAACAAAAGACACAAATTGAAAACCAAATCGATGAAAATCAAAATCCCGATAATCAAAAGCAAGTCAACAGGTTTCTGACAAAGAAATCCATCAATCTGATGGAATATCAGAAGATCTGATAAATCATCAATAAACGTGATGATTTATCAGAAAATCTGAAGAAGTATCAGAAAATTTGATAATATTATCAGAAATTCTGATACAACATCAGAAACTTTGCTGAAAAATCAGAATGATCACAGATTATCAAAAATTTCCATCTTCATACATATTTCATATGTGTACAAATTCATACCTGTGTATATTCTGTTTTTGTATTTTTTTTTATATTAAAAAAAACACAACAACAAAAAGGGGGAAAGGTAACATGCATATCACTGCAAAGAAAATCAACCGTCACAAGAAAAATTTCTTTTGCGGAAAATTGAATTTCTCTTGTACTACCAATGCATGCAACGTCATTTTTCACAAGAAGTTTGAGAGACACGTAGACACAAAAATGATTAGGGGCTATAAACATAGCCGCCTAGCTATTCAATGATGTCTCTCACAAGGAGCTTAAGTAGTCTGTCATTTTCTCTGTCATATTCTCACTGCAACAGATATCGTCTTAAATGAAGAGATTGAGATAAAAATGAAAATATTTGGCTGTTAATATCATTTATGGTATAACCATCACTTTGATCTATAAATATTGACTTCTAGAAAAAGACTTTCTTCACCAAACTATCTTCTCTTCAAAAGCTCCTCATCAGAAAATTTCTTAGTTTTAAAAAAAGAAAATGGCATACCCAAAAATGATGAAGAAATCTCTCTTTCCCCTCCCACTTCACAGACATCATAACCTTAGACTTAGGTCTAATTTGGAAGGACCCGCATGGGAAGATTGTAGGTATGTGTATAACATGATCATGTAAAGTCCCTTAGGTTTTGTTGTGTCTACACATGTCACCATCTATCCAGATCTTCTTCAAGAGTTCTGGTGGAATGCTGAAATCATCCCCAGTGGCACTTCCATGTGGATTGAAAGTAAGGCTATGGGGTTAAAATCACCCTAAAAGAGGAGACTCTTAGAGAAGTCCTCCAGTTGGGTGATGATCAGGAAAACACCTTCCTGGATAAGGAAATGGTGCAACAAACCTTGACGGAGATGGGCTACCATTCATACAACGTGTTAAGGCAAATCAGCAAGTCTGGTTTCATACCACCTTTCCAGTACCTGGTGACACAGCTCAGTGTCTGCTTCTCTAAGAAGATAGGACACTTCAACGAGCTGTCATACAGGATGATGGAAGTGATTCATGCAGTTGTAAAGGAAAAACATTACAACTTTTCTAAGTTTCTCATGAGAGACTTAGTAGCTAACATTCACGACTGTCAACCTTTTCTGATCTACCCTTGATTTGTGACCAAAGTGATTACCAGTCAGCTGGACTTCGGAGGAGTAAGAAGCTGGTATCCAAGGGCTGAACTAGCGCTACAACAGAACATCAGCGATCCTACTCTTGTCCCATCAAATAATCACTCTGGTCATATAACCGGTCTCTGGTTATATGTGAAGGGCATGTTCAACGTAATCAAAAGGAGTAGTTGTTGTATTTGTTGTTGTGTTTGTTCTGTGTGTTTTATATCATATTCGCATCTATATATATGTGTTTTTGAGTTTTTTTTTCTCTCTTTCTTTTAACTTAAAAAAACAAGGCAATAGATCTAGGGGGAACTAAAACAAGGAAAATATGTGTTTGTTCTGTGTGTTTTATATCATTTATGATAAAACAAGGAAAATCTGGTGAAACTCAAGTAAAATCTGACAGATTTAGTGTTACTCAGAAAATCTGTTGATCAACCAGAAAATCTGATAATGAATCAGAAGATCAACTTTTATCAGTAAAGTCTCTTGACAACCAGAAAGTCTGTCAAATCATCAGAAAGAAACATTAGGAAACATTGCTTTAAACCAGATTCAAAGAAACTTATAACCAACTAAATTTTTGAAATAAGTTTCTTTCAAAATATTTTTTTCTGAGGAATGGAACAAGTTGTATAACCAACACCTTCTGGAAATCAGAACAATGATGTGGAGATTAGGATTGCAATGTAAGTTAAAACCTCAAACTCTACTTATTCCCTCTCATCTCAAAAAAAAAATTATGATTTAATTTCTACATATGAATCAAATACATTCTGATGAATTATGAAGAAAATCCATCTCTCAAAGATATTATTTAAAGATTTTCTGATATAAAACATCAAAAGGAAAACTTGGGAAGATACACAATCTCAAAAGGGTTTCTATTGGACCTTTTTAAAACAAAAAGGGTCCCAAGTGAAGAAAAGGTGCAAGTTGGACATTTGTGTTTATCTGCTAAAACCTTGGAACCTCTGATTCTCATTAAAAGATTGATATTGAATTAGAGATAAAGCAAAGGTTTTCAAAACCGGTTGTTTCCCAAACAGATTAGAAACATCATTAAGGTGTCATTAACCACCTTGAATGCAAACAACCTACGGAAAACACTCAATCATCTCTGTTACATAAACACTATAAATACCTCATTCAAAACAGAGACCTTCATCTTCAACCTTCGAACTCAAAACCCTTTCGCGAAGCAAAACCCCAAATTCTCAAATGGCTGCCATCAACATCAATATGCCACCAGTTGAACACTATGTTCCCTTCATTAACGAAGCTGAATTTCTTCCATTAAAGAGCAACAATGAAGCGATGAATGATAATATTGAAGAATATGATGCAAAGTGTCAAATCCTGATTGAATTTCTGACAAGGTGCCCAATAGCTCATGCGCTCATAAAGACCAGAGAGGTACCAGAAAACTTATACAACAAGTTGTAAAGACTCTTAAACTCTCAAATCAAACTGAGCTTACTGCACATGTGTGGGGAGATATCTTTATTACAATCTCTCTAGCAAAATTAAGGGAAAGCTTGGAACTACCCTTTAGTCAAAGCTATGAAGATACACCAAAGAAGGAAGATATGTTTTCATTACTTGATGCAGTGATGGGTTACAAAACAAAGATCTCAAAAATAAATGAATTCAAGAGGAATCAGCTACCTGCCTTCTGGCAAGTATTGATGGAAATTCTGAACAGGTGTTTATCATAAAAAATTGGAGATACGGATCAGATAAATATGAATGTTCTAACAATCATGTTCAGTCTCATTAGTGGATTGAATATTGATTTTGGAACATAAATATTTAATCTGGTCAGAAGAACAATTCTGACTAACACTGGAAGGATAGATTCTCGTCTACCTTTTCCCATATTTCTGTCAGTCATAATTTCTGATGCATTCTTAGAAAGGAACCTAGAAATTCCAGCATCAGAAAACATGTGGAGTACAGAGATCATGAGACCTTGGACTGCAGGAGGGTCTTGGAAGTCAGATCATGATGTGCCTGTTCTGTCAGAAAGAATAATGAATCTCATACCAGAAGACTCACCTTACAGAGCAGAATATCAAAGGATGTTGAGCAAAAATCCAGAGAACAGGGAAGTCTTTGATAGTATGTCCCCCATGGAGCATGATGCACAAGAGTCAAGCACACCAATAATGGAATAGCAAGGTGAATCAGAACCTCACCCAGCTGATAAAGATGTGAACATGACTCCTGTGACAGAAGAACATCATGCTGAAATCTCACATATGGGAGAAGCGGGTTCACAACACTCTAAACTAAATATATTTCATAGTTCTGAGAGTGATTCTGATGATTCAATTCAAGGAAATTATGAAATTTTACAAAGAGGCACTGTTTCTAAAAGACAAAATGTGAGTGGAACCAAAGACTCATTTTCTAAATCAGATTCTGAGGAAGAAAATGTGGTGGCAATAGGTGGAGATCAGTCTACTGATCAAGGAAACCTGGATGAGAAAGCTAAGAGTTTCTCAACAACTCATGGAGAACCTGAAAAGGTTCAAGGATATGAGGAAAACCAGAAATTGAATGTGTTTCAATTTTCTGGTGAGGGTATAGAGAATGTTGAATATTTCAATCCTCTTAACCTCAGAACAGCAGATAATGTGTTTTCTGCTGGTATTAAAGGTGGAACACCTGTTGGAACATCTGTTGTTCCTCCTATTTTCCAAGGACATCAATACATGTCAACTGAACAGCTGCATAAGGAACTTGAAGATACAACTATTGTTTATACTGGGAAAACCGCCACAGAAGATAAGCTTGATCTGATATTGGAAGAAATCAGAAATCAAAGATCAGACATCAAAGTATTATCAGAAACTGTCAAAGCTATACAGAAGCAAACAGAAGACAACTCTGCAGCCTTCATCAAACTACAAAAGTCATCAGAAAACAGAGAGAGCTCACCAGAATTCAATAAAGCTCTCAATGAATTGCAAGAAATCAAGAAACAGATGGCTAAGGTTGCAAGTGTTGGGGAAAGCTCAAGTTCAGGAAAAATCCTTGAAGAAGTTCAGTTCCTCAGAGCCAACAACAGCAGCATGGCTGAGGCTCTTGAGAAGCTGATAGTGGAATTGTCTGCACTGAAAAATCAGAATAAATTGGAATTTCAAAGAATGAAGAAACAAGAAGAATCAAATATTCAAGCTCTTGCTGATGCTCATTTGTTAGTAAAGAGGTTAGAGTACAATGTTGCCAGACTGGCAAAAATTGATGTTCATGAACTGAAAACCCCTATACCACAAGAAAAATAAGCAGAAATACCAAAAATTTCTCAACTAAGACTCAAAGAACCAGAAGTCATTCAACAAGATCAAACCAAACAATCAGAAACACCAACAACTCAAAAACAGAAGCAACTCATGGGTCCTCCTCCTAGTAAGCCAAAGTTACTCATGGGTCCTCCACCAAACATCCCAAAGCCAGATACTTCAAGGGTCCAACAAAAAGAACATGTTCTAGTTCAATCCACTTCTACAACTCTCATAGGAGAAACAGAATTCAGCATAAAAATAGATACAAAAGAGAAGAGAAGAATGAAACATGAAGTAACCTCTTCAAAAAAGCCAAGAAAAGTGATTAGAGAAGATTCAGATGGAAACCTAAAAGAAGTAGAAGTGCTGAAAGGTGATTTACACACAATCATGTATCCTGAAGGACACCTGAAGCATTACTACTGGAAAGGTAAAGAAGATAACCCAAGAAGGCCACTTTCTCCAAGTCAGGAACAATGGAAGCTGGGAAGTTCTACACAAACCAATGACCAATCCAACAGTCTATATTGAAAGAATTAGTACTTTAACCACTGGAGGAGGTGTCTTAGGGAATGAAGGACAGAACAAATACACCTTGATCAGAAAGGATAACAGTGAACAAAAGGTTACTGATGGAAATCTGGCAGATGATATTCACCCACTGGGAATAGTCAAGATGAAGAATATCATTGATAATGAGAGAAGTGGTTCAGTTGTGATCAGAAGAGCCCTTGACAGCATCAAAAGTGCAGGGGCAAAGTTATATAAAAGGGCTGCTCTGGCAGACTTTGATTTATGTATAAATTTTAAGTATAGCAACAAGGTGCTAATACCTCCTCCCAACAACACAATTCTAGCTGAAATTCCCTCTAAACTAGTGAAGACTGGAGCAATCTTTGACAAACTAGAAATGTGTGTGGTCTTCAAAGATGCTCATAATGAGAAAGCTTTGTTCAGGATCAGTGAAATATGCAAGTATTCAAATCAAACTCTTTAATATATACAGAACTGCATGAATGAGAAGCAAGAGCAGCTCAAGAAGAAGAATGAACAACTGAGAAAAACAATTGAAGATTGCATAGAAAAGTGGATGGAATCAAGAGGATGTTACAAAGAACTTTACAAAGAAACTCAAAAGGCAATTGATCACAAGAAAAGGCTGAAACCAGGAGACAAATTGTGACAACCCGAACTTTCAGGTTAGTGTCATTTCGTTTCATGACCTTAACTTCTCATTATTTCTCTCCAACGCTTCCTCTTGTGTTAAATTTGTTAAACGTTGTATTCTATGCTAAACGTAAACGGAATTGGATTGTGTGCTTGTATCTTTGGGCCGCGTATGATGGGTCACCTACATATCCCCTTTGGCTACACAATAACTTCGGCCCACACTGTGACAACCCGAACTTTCAAGGTCGGTAACGTTCCATCTTTTGATCCTTACTTCTCGTTATCTTACCCTAATATGTTAAAACGTTCTATAGGTATAACATTGTTAGATTGATCGGTACACTAATTTATTAGCTAATGTCTTGACATTGGGCCGCGCCTTAACTGGGCCGCATCTTCACGACTGAGCCCAATAGGCATCACTTATTGTAAGAGAACCTTGTCAGCCCATTTATACTAATGTAACCTTGAGCCAATACATATTTGTGTAGCAAAACTGACCCACTTGCTTGTTAAATTAATTGTAACCGGCCCACTTGCTTGTTAAGTTAATTGTATTATACTTGGATGCTACGTGAATAGGTTATATCTTTCCCCCACATATTATTAAATCTCTCATAACAATACAATACCACAAACCCTACCCCTACCTCTCCTCTGATCGCACGGCTTCAGTAGAGACCCCTCCCCCCCTTTTCGTTATAGCATCCTGTTATCGAAACTCCTGGTTAGTGAATCCATACTATGCTTATTACTATTTGATTGTTCTTTTAAGTGTTGATGTTTAAATATTAATGTGATAATGAATATGCTCTGATGATGATCATACAAATAAAGATGTTATGTGATTTTAATTCTTATTGACTAGGGTATGATACACGTAACATATATAAATCATTAGGAAGATGTTATGTGATAATGCATGAGTAATAGTGGTGAGTTAATGATTAAACGGAGGTGTCGTTTTTATATGGTGGCTGCTTGATTTTGTTGATATTGGCCGATTGATTGGAGTTTTATATGAATATTTATTGAATGATGAATAATGGGAAACATGTTACTTGGATTGGTAATTAATTGGTCAATATGTGATCAGTTCTGTGATTATAATTCTAATACAATTATCGGCACATTAGTTAATATTCATATCTTGGTACTGTGATCATATCTTTATTAACCTAGTAATGGGCTTCACATATACTAAACTGGGTAAAGCATTGGGCTTAACTTATGTAGGTTAGACTAGCTAATATATTGGGCCGCAACATGTAAGAGGCTGCCATAATTGTAGGTTCGAAATCTGAGATATGTGTTTCAAATAAAGGGTGCGTGTATTTGGTGATGAGTTAATGGACCAGATTGTGTTCGTGATGAATTAATAATTCATGGGCTATGGCCATAAGGTGCATAAATTATCTATGGGCTTTGTATGGCAGTTGGGCCGCATTATGTGATGTTGATTTAGTTAACAGAAGGTTTGTAATATGTGAACTAGTAACATGAACTTGTATTATGATCAATAATAGGATTTGAACACTTGCCATGAGTTGTGATATGATATGTGTTTTACTTAATTGAAATCTGTGTAATACATGCAAAGAACACATGAGTCACGTGTACACGAACTAACGGTTAGTGATGACCACACTAGGATCTGGTTAACCAATTTGGAACGGATAGTAAAATATAACATACCGAGCAAATCAAAGGTGAGTTCACTGCTTTTCTCAAGCATGCATCCCGGGGAGGGATATCGGGTAACGTTCCGGGGAGGAACGCGTGTTTATTGGGATGTTTGTTATTGTACTCAGTATCTATCTCGTAAGACCCCTTACATCTACCGACAGTTGCCGAGGAGGCAACGAGGTTATTAGTTGATAGCGCTATTAGGTTTGGCACCCTCACACCGTACCGGGGAGGACGGTCGTGAACTAATTTCCTTAAAGCATGACCAATGTTTTGATAGAGACATTGGGGTTGGGCAATCACATATCTTGTAGCTATTCGGTAATCGAGTAATAACAACATCAAAACGACGAAACATCAAATCAACAAATCATCTTATTAAACTGTTTTACACATGTGACTGGTAACTAAACTCGGTAACAAAACTTTGAACTCACCAGCGTAGTCTGACACACTTGTTTGCATGCTTGTAGGTCGTTAGCTGAGGTACTTTGGGACTTGCTATCTGGAGCAGCTGGAGTGGGCATGGTCTTGCTGGACGTATTTATTTTATTGGTTTATTGATACATTACTTTGGTTTTAAAACTGGTTAACTTTGCTTCCGCTGATACTTTGGTTTTCATTAAAACTTACAGACAGTGTTTTATTTACAATCAAGTACTTTATCTTTTAATTGAATGCGTTTGATATAATTAGTGGCTCGTTGTTGGATTCTTCGCACTCCTAATAGGGACATACCCTAGGTGGGAATTTGAGGGTGTGACAGTTTGGTATCAGAGCCACTGGTTATAGAGAACTTGGTTTTAAAAACGTGTTCATAAAACCAGACTATAACCAAATTGATCTGAAATCGACCATGACACTCAGCTTCAGATTGCAAGGTTCGTCTCTTATTACTTTACGCATTACTTGTTTAGTAATCACACATTCATAGCATGCATGACACGATATGTTAGATACCATAGTACATTGATAGTGTAACACTACCCCTCGAATTCTGTGAATCATAATCATGTAGTACTTGATTCTGTGTTAATTGAATACGGGGAGAAACTTTGAGCGCAAGTTAAGAGGCATTGAGATAAGCATACAAGTCGCCTTATTATCATGGGTGCACACATAATAATAACGCGAGGTGCATGCAAGTCCCAGTGAGGCTTAACAAGCGTGAGAGGGATTCTTTCCTATTGCGTGTGAACTTGGTAACCTATAGATTTCAATGTGATACCTGATTATTTTCCCCATTCTCGACTCCTAAATTTGTTCCCTCTCCTTATATAGAATCATGAACGGACGTGGCGGACGAAATGGTGGACGTGGAGGTGACCGCGGCGGTGGACGTGGCAACATCAATATGACTCAGGCCCAGTTGACAGATCTGATCAACGAACGCGTGGCTGAGGCATTGGCAGCCTATCAGGCTGGTACGTTATGTGTCAAAAGTTTCTGTTATTCGTGTGTCATATGCACGGTTCTTACCTTTGTAATTGTATTTCCTTACGTCCATTAGGTCAGCCAGCGCAACAGAACAACCCGCCCGTCTGCACATTCAAGACATTTATGGACTGTAAGCCACAAACCTTCAGTGGGACTGAAGGGGCTGTGGGACTGCTGAGATGGTTTGAGAAGGCTGAATCCGTTTTTGCTATACGTAACTGTCCTGCTGGGAATAGAGTGAAGTTTGCTTCGGGCACACTCGAGGATGCCGCTCTGACATGGTGGAATGCCCAGGTTCAGCTGTTGGGTATTGAAGAGGCAAGGGATGACTTTAAAGAGTTGATCAGGGAGGAGTAATGTTCCCGTGATGATATTCAGAAACTAGAAAACGAGTTCTATAACTTGAAGATGGAGGGGTCAGAGATAGAGGCTTACACGAGGAGGTCAAACGAGTTAGCAATTTTATGCCCCAATCTGTCTAGACCTCCACCTCGAAGAATTGAACTGTATCTCAAGGGATTAGCTCCAGAAGTTAAGGGTTACGTCACCGCAACAAACCACAACAATCTGGCACAGGTTGTCCAAATGGCACACAAGATTACCGATCAAGAGGTTGAACGCGGCAACTTACCGGCTCGTAAATCTGCCGCTACCTCTACTGCTACGACACCAGCTACTACCCCTGCCACTGACAGTAAGCGTAAGTGGAACGATGTGGACAAGGCGTCCAATTCAGTGCAGTCGTAGAAAAGGACAGACACTGGCAGTACTCGCAGCTTTAGCCAGTCGTCATCAGTTAATCAGAATCAGGGTTCTTATGTTGGGAAGAAGCCCCAGTGCAACAAGTGTGGCTATCATCATTTTGGGCAGTGTGCTCGAACTTGTCGTAGGTGTGAAAAGGTAGGCCACGAGGCCAAGGATTGCAGGGCTCCACAGCCAAAGCAGCAGAATCAGCAGTATCAGCGACAGCAAGGGCAGCCACCTCAGCATAATCAGGGGTTCAGAAAGGGGTGTTTTCAATGTGGAGCCGAGGGTCACATCAAGCGAGACTGCCCTCAGCTAAATCAGAACACGGGTAACAACAACACCGGGAACAACAATGGGAACAACGGGGGCAATGTGGCGCGTGGGCGCGGATTTACTATTGGAGCTAGTGAGGCAAGGAATGACGGCAATGTAGTTACTGGTACGTTTTCAGTGAACGGTATATTTGCATCTATTTTATTTGACTCTGGTGCCGATTGGAGTTATGTATCTTTGGAGTTCGGTAGTCGTTTAGGGTTGAGTCCTACACCTCTTGTTACTAAACACATAGTAGAGATAGCTGATGGTAAAACGATTGAAGCTACACACGTTCTTGTTGGTTGCAAACTAGATCTCATGGGTCAAGTGTTCGACATTGACCTACTCCCTATTACTCTTGGAAGTTTCGATGTGGTTATTGGCATGGATTGGTTGTCCAAGTATCAGGCAGAAATTCTTTGTAAGGAGAAAATCGTGCGTGTTCCTCTCCCTAGTGGAGAATCTTTATCAGTTCAGGGTCATCGTAGTGGTGCCACAGTTAGTATTATCTCAGCAATGAAGGCTCTGAAGTGTCTGCGTAAGGGCTATCCTGCTATTTTGGCTCTTGTTACCGATTCGCAGACTGACGAGAGGAAACTCGAAGATCTTCCAGTTATTCGAGAGTTTCCTGATGTATTTCCCGAAGAACTCCCTGGATTACCTCCACATCGTCAGGTGGGATTTCAGATCGACCTCCAGCCAGGAGCAGCACCGATTTCCCGTGCTCCTTATCGCCTTGCACCAGGAGAGTTACAGGAGTTGTCAAATCAGCTCCAAGAGCTGTTGGATAGAGGCTTTATCCGACCTAGCTCTTCGCCCTGGGGAGCCCCTGTATTGTTCGTGAAGAAGAAAGATGGGTCCTTTCGCATGTGCATTGATTATCGCGAGCTCAACAAGGTGACGGTCAAGAACCGTTATCCTTTACCACGTATTGACGACTTGTTTGACCAGCTGCAAGGGTCAAGTTTCTATTCTAAAATCGACTTGAGGTCAGGTTATCATCAGGTACGAGTCAGAGAGGAGGATGTACCCAGAACAGCTTTTCGAACACGGTATGGCCACTATGAGTTTTTGGTTATGCCGTTTGGGATGACTAATGCACCAGCGGTCTTCATGGATCTCATGAACCGCGTGTGCAAACCGTACCTCGATGACTTTGTTATTGTCTTTATTGACGACATCTTGATCTACTCCAAGAGCAAGGAGGACCATGATCGACATCTACGCCTTACTTTAGAGCTCCTGAGGAAGGAGCAGCTGTACGCGAAGTTTTCTAAGTGTGATTTCTGGATTCGAGAAGTACACTTTCTTGGGCACATAGTTAACGAGATGGGTATTCATGTAGATCCTGCCAAGATCGATGCTATTCGGAATTGGGCGGCACCAAAGAATCCTTCGGATGTGCGACAATTTCTTGGTCTTGCAGGATATTATCGTCGTTTCATTCTGGATTTCTCTAAGATCGCTCGACCTCTCACCTCCTTGACACAGAAGAAGGTAGTCTATTATTGGGGAGTGAAACAGGAAGATGCCTTTCAGCTATTAAAGCAGAAACTGTGTAGTGCACCGATCTTGTCCCTACCGGAGGGTACGGAGGACTTCGAGGTTCATTGTGATGCGTCGATTCAGGGTCTTGGTTGCGTGTTTTTGCAACGCGGCAAGGTGATAGCCTATGCTTCTCGACGGTTGAAGGTACACGAGAAGAACTATACGACTCACGACTTGGAGTTAGGCGCTGTGGTCTTCGCATTGAAGATTTGGAGGCATTACCTGTACGGTACCAAATGCACCATCTATACCGATCACAGGAGTCTCCAGCATATCTTCGACCAGAAGGAATTGAATATGCGGCAGCGTTGTTGGATCGAGCTTTTTAATGATTATGAGTGTGCTATCAAGTATCATCCGGGTAAAGCCAACGTTGTAGCAGATGCTCTCAGTCGCAAGGAACCGAAACAGAAGCGGGTTCGTGCTCTACAGCTTACTATTCACTCTGATCTACCTGCTCAGATTCGTTCAGCTCAGATCGAGGCCTTAAAGGAAGAAAACATCGAAGCTGAGGGTTTGCGGGGTATGCAGAAGAAGTTTGAGCAACGGTCTGATGGTATCCACTACATTATGGAACGGGTATGGGTTCCTTTAATTGGTAACCTTCGAGAGCTTGTGATGGACGAAGCGCACAAGTCACGATATTCTATTCATCCGGGGTCGGACAAGATGTACCAGGACCTCAAGGTTTTGTACTGGTGGCCGAACATGAAAGCTATCATTGCTACATACGTGAGTAAGTGCTTGACTTGTGCTAGAGTCAAGGCGGAGTACCAGAAACCTTCGGGTCTACTCCAACAGCCAGAGATACCGATGTGGAAATGGGAGCAGATCTCCATGGATTTCATCACAGGGCTACCGAGAACCCAGGCTGGGAACGATACTATATGGGTGATTGTCGACCGTCTCACGAAGTCAGCGCATTTCCTAGCAATCAAGGAGACAGATAAGCATTCTCAGCTGGCAGCTGTATACCTTAAGGAAGTGGTTTCTAGGCACGGGGTGCCAACTTCTATCATTTCTGATCGAGATCCTCGTTTTACTTCAGAGTTATGGCAGGCTATGCATAAGTCGTTTGGCTCACGTCTTGATATGAGCACGGCTTACCACCCACAGACTGATGGTCAGAGTGAGCGCACTATTCAGACACTAGAAGACATGTTGCGAGCGTGTGTCATTGATTTTGGGAAAGGATGGGAGAAACATTTGCCGTTGGTTGAGTTCTCCTACAGCAACAGTTATCACACTAGCATCAAGGCAGCTCCGTTTGAAGCATTGTACGGGAGGAAATGTCGTTCACCTCTCTGTTGGCCTGAAGTGGGTGACAGTCAGATTTCAGGTCCTGAGCTGGTATTAGAAACTTCGGAGATGATTGTGCAGATCAGGAAACGTATGGCCACAGCTCGTGATCGTCAGAAAGCCTATGCCGACAAACGTAGCAATCTGGTAGAATTCGAAGTGGGTGACCGCGTCATGTTGAAAGTTTGACCATGGAAAGGTGTTGTACGTTTTGGAAATCATGGCAAGCTTAATCCACGCTACGTTGGGTCGTTTAGAGTTCTTGAGCGCATCGGTACAGTGGCTTACAAGCTAGAATTACCTGCTGAGCTAGGTAATGTTCACGATGTCTTCCACGTTTCACAGTTGAAGAAGTGTTTTGCAGACGACCCGCTAGTGGTACCATATCAAGAGTTGAGGATCGACGACAAGTTGCAGTTTGTCGAAGAACCTATTGAGATCACGGATAGGGAGGTCAAAGTACACAAGCATAGTCGTATTCCGATTGTTCGAGTCCGTTAGAACTCGCGGCGGGGACCGGAGTTCACATGGGAGCGGGAAGATCAAATGAAGCTCAAGTATCCTCAACTTTTTCCTAATGACAAGCCTGAATCTGGTAAAACTGGTGAATTTCGGGGCGAAATTCCTCATCAAGTTGGGGATGATGTGGCACCTGGGGAAAACCGGCAACAATCTTGATCTATCACTTCATCCTTCTATGCATACTTATCAAATTTCGGGACGAAATTTCTTTCAAGTTGGGGATGATGTGACAACCCGAACTTTCAAGGTCGGTAACGTTCCATCTTTTGATCCTTACTTCTCATTATCTTTCCCTAATATGTTAAAACGTTCTATTGGTATAACATTGTTAGATTGATCGGTACACTAATTTATTAGCTAATGTCTTGACATTGGGTCGCGCCTTAACTGGGCCGCATCTTCACGACCGAGCCCAATAGGCATCACTTATTGTAAGACAACCTTGTCAGCCCATTTATACTAATGTAACCTTGAGCCAATACATATTTGTGTAGCAAAACCGACCCACTTGCTTGTTAAATTAATTGTAACCGGCCCACTTGCTTGTTAAGTTAATTGTATTATACTTGGATGCTACGTGAATAGGTTATATCTTTCCCCCACATATTATTAAATCTCTCATAACAATACAATACCACAAACCCTACCCCTACCTCTCCTCTGATCGCACGGCTTCAGTAGAGACCCCCCCCCCCCCTTTTCGTTATAGCATCCTGTTATCGAAACTCCTGGTTAGTGAATCCATACTATGCTTATTACTATTTGATTGTTCTTTTAAGTGTTGATGTTTAAATATTAATGTGATAATGAATATGCTCTGATGATGATCATACAAATAAAGATGTTATGTGATTTTAATTCGTGTTGACTAGGGTATGATACACGTAACATATATAAATCATTAGGAAGATGTTATGTGATAATGCATGAGTAATAGTGGTAAGTTAATGATTAAACGGAGGTGTCGTTTTTATATGGTGGCTGCTTGATTTTGTTGATATTGGCCGATTGATTGGAGTTTTATATGAATATTTATTGAATGATGAATAATGGGAAACATGTTACTTGGATTGGTAATTAATTGGTCAATATGTGATCAGTTCTGTGATTATAATTCAAAAACAATTATCGGCACATTAGTTAATATTCATATCTTGGTACTGTGATCATATCTTTATTAACCTAGTAATGGGCTTCACATATACTAAACTGGGTAAAGCATTGGGCTTAACTTATGTAGGTTAGACTAGCTAATATATTGGGCCGCAACATGTAAGAGGCTGCCATAATTGTAGGTTCGAAATCTGAGATATGTGTTTCAAATAAAGGGTGCGTGTATTTGGTGATGAGTTAATGGACCAGATTGTGTTCGTGATGAATTAATAATTCATGGGCTATGGCCATAAGGTGCATAAATTATCTATGGGCTTTGTATGGCAGTTGGGCCGCATTATGTGATGTTGATTTAGTTAACAGAAGGTTTGTAATATGTGAACTAGTAACATGAACTTGTATTATGATCAATAATAGGATTTGAACACTTGCCATGAGTTGTGATATGATATGTGTTTTACTTAATTGAAATCTGTGTAATACATGCAAAGAACACATGAGTCACGTGTACACGAACTAACGGTTAGTGATGACCACACTAGGATCTGGTTAACCAATTTGGAACGGATAGTAAAATATAACATACCGAGCAAATCAAAGGTGAGTTCACTGCTTTTCTCAAGCATGCATCCCGGGGAGGGATATCGGGTAACGTTCCGGGGAGGAACGCGTGTTTATTGGGATGTTTGTTATTGTACTCAGTATCTATCTCGTAAGACCCCTTACATCTACCGACAGTTGCCGAGGAGGCAACGAGGTTATTAGTTGATAGCGCTATTAGGTTTGGCACCCTCACACTGTACCGGGGAGGACGGTCGTGAACTAATTTCCTTAAAGCATGACCAATGTTTTGATAGAGACATTGGGGTTGGGCAATCACATATCTTGTAGCTATTCGGTAATCGAGTAATAACAACATCAAAACGACGAAACATCAAATCAACAAATCATCTTATTAAACTGTTTTACACATGTGACTGGTAACTAAACTCGGTAACAAAACTTTGAACTCACCAGCGTAGTCTGACACACTTGTTTGCATGCTTGTAGGTCGTTAGCTGAGGTACTTTGGGACTCGCTATCTGGAGCAGCTGGAGTGGGCATGGTCTTGCTGGACGTATTTATTTTATTGGTTTATTGATACATTACTTTGGTTTTAAAACTGGTTAACTTTGCTTCCGCTGATACTTTGGTTTTCATTAAAACTTACAGACAGTGTTTTATTTACAATCAAGTACTTTATCTTTTAATTGAATGCGTTTGATATAATTAGTGGCTCGTTGTTGGATTCGTCGCACTCCTAATAGGGACATACCCTAGGTGGGAATTTGAGGGTGTGACACACACACAATTGGGTATCGCAGGCCTTAACTATAACAAAAACAATCAAGACTTTGTAATGGGCTGGTTGGTGTTGTTAGTGGGCCAGCCTTGTTGCCACCATTTAAACACACGCACAGCACATCTAGTTATATGTGTGATATATGTGAAGCCCAAGGAATTTATATGTGATTTATGTGGGCCGGTCACTCAAAAATTGTACACACATGCACCCTAAGCCCAACTTATGGAATTTATATGCATGTACGTATGCATTGGTTTGGTTGTTTGGTATCTTTTAAAGATTATAACAAAACCCTAGAAATACTTGGTGATCGGCAACAAGGAGAGCACTTCGCTGATCCCCTCCTTTGCGTGATTGATACTCTAGATCGCCTTAATTCATTGTCGGGTTAGTGTTTATTCAACTATCTTGTATGTATACATGTACTAACGTGATGTTGTTATGAGTATGCGATTTGAAATATGGCCAATGAGTGTTGTTCGTATTAATTTTACTTAGTTGATCTTGTTTATGTGGATGTTTGATTAACAGATTATGTGTATATATGTATGTTACCATTATGGTAATTATTGTGGACCAAATAGTGTGATCAATGGGAGGTATGTGTATATGTGATGATTAGTATGAGTTAAGGTAATTGTATATAGAACCGTTAATCAAATTGACAGAACGATTCAGGATAGCATTGATAAGGTAAAGAATGAGTGAAATCATGTGAATAATAATTATTGTATGATGATGATGATTTGGTAAATGCTACCTGATTAGGGTTCTTAGGATGCTTGAGCAATTGTTTTGGTTCGGTAGAAAAATCACGTAACGGTTAGGGTTGCAGGCTGAGTATCCACGATGAAACAGTAGGTATGTTGTCACAACTTGGTCACGACGAAACATGGATGTTTCGTCACAAACGGGCCTCGAAGAAACTTTGATATTTCGTCGCATATAGTTGACGACGAAACTTAGTCATTCGTCGGGGATCTTTCGTCACAGGAGTTGTCGACGAAACCTGGTCTTTCATCACCTCCTTAACTCGACGAAACATTATGGTCTCTAGGAGTGTTTTGCCATGTAAATAACAGTAGGGTTATTATGATGATGGTATATAAAGTCAACAAGCCTTTTTGAATGTTAGCTAATTATTGGACCGATAGCAAAGTTGAATAGATCAAGGATTCGATTCACATGGGCCTGACACATATGTGTTGTATAAGTGATTTCACGTGATTTGCTTTAAATGATATCCTTGAAACTTGAATCATATGCTATGTGTTTGGATTATAGACCTGTAATAACATGCAAATACAAATGATTTCTAACACCTCGTCTGACAACAATGATACATAATTGGACCAAATATTCGATAGTGGGCCTTATACTCGGACTAGTTAGGTAGTTGGGCCGCACACTACCGGTTTGGGCCGGTACCCACAGGAAGTTGTACATTAGTTAGGGCCTCGTGTTTATTGGGTTATGTATGTTATTGATTGCCATGCAATGTGTATACTGCTAAGTCCCATGCATAGGGTAATGAATGCCAATACATGCTTTCTTGTGTTTTAACTGTAAATGTGTGGGTAGCATTATGTGTTGAAGTTGAATATGAAAATGATTATCATTGGTAACCACATTGGGATTTTGGGTGTAACCAGAACACATGCTAAGAGGCTACTTGTTGTTGTTGACATGTTAACTGTTATGACTTGGACTATATGTGAGTCACCTATACATTAAACTGTGTGGTTTATGATTAAGGAATAAGTGATTTAATCATACGCGGAATATGTAGTATATGTACACATGCAACTGATTACTATTGATAACTATGTTAGGATTGATTTGAGCAACTTGAACCCGTACTTTAATCTTACCGAGCAAACCAAGGTGAGTTCACACTTTCTACAAGGCATGGGATTCCCGGTGGTTGGGAATGGCTAAAGGGTTTAATCGGAAACTGCGTGACCTCCTGGTTTGGAACACGTACCACATCCTCTTTATTGAAGGGTGATAACATGTACTAAGGATTTAATCAGAACCTGCGTGATCTCCTGGTTTGGGGACACGTACTACATCCTCTTTATTGAAGGGGGATAACATTGATACTTGACCAAAAACTCTATCATGAAGTCCCTCATTTTTATATCGACTTAATCGTCGGGCCAATGGCGAGCGGGTCATTAGTTAGATAGCGCTATTTAGGTTTGACAAGCCTCACACCGTGCCGCAGAGGACGGGCATGAACTAATGGATCTGGGCACTAGTCATTGATGATAGACATTGACGTTAGGGCACCAACTTACTTCAGTCAGTGGTCGATATGGTATCGGGTCTAGTGGTTCACATTGGGAAGCCCCCACTGGTTATGGTTTGGGAAACAAGGAATTGGTTAACTCATGGTTTACGAATGAACTTATGGTTTTTGGAACAACTTTAAAATGAACATCAATTGTGAACTCGCTCAACTTTGTTGTTGACTCGTTGTTACATGCCTTGCAGGCCTTTAGGTGCATATTGTTGGAACTTGTTGTCTGGGATGCTAGAGTGGTCATGGGTCGAGATACATGGAAACGCGAGACGAATCTAATGGCTTTCACACGCTTGGTTTATGAATTTCTTAATTAATGTATTATGCTTCCGCTGAACGTTAAATAATGTTTTGTAACACTTCTATCAATAATAAATGAAAGTTTTATTTGGAAAAATCGTTATGAGTTCAACATGATTGGTGGCTAGATCCTGGTACGTCACACGCCTTGCGGGGGTTTCCACATGTGGTATTTTGGGGGTGTGACGGTTTGGTATCAGAGCCATTGGTTATAGTGAACTTGGTTTTCAAAAGGGGTAAAACATTTTTGTAAACCCAGACTATAACCGAACAGTTCTGAAAACGTGAATACGGCCATGACACTCAGCTCCAGACTGCAAGGTTCGTCTCTCGTATACTCGTCATACTTTATAACTAGTGAATACTTACATATGATATTGCATGTGATTGCACGTTTAGCACAACATTATGAATTCATGTAATACTTGCATGTGTTATGTGATTGATAGGGTGGTATTTCCTAAACATTCATGACTCACGTTTCGTGATGCTCTTTGTTTGCTACTTGAGTTTGAGGAACCATTTGACATGAGTTAGAAGGAGCTGAGATGAGCATGCAAATCACAATATTATTGTGGGTGCACACATAATAATAATGTGGGGTGCATGCGAGTCCCAGTGAGGCCTAACGAGTGGAAATGGGGTTCCGTTCCGTTATATGATCGATGTGAAACACAACAGTCTATAGGAGTCATAGCAGTGATAGTCTCCTGCTCGAACATGATCTTTTCATTTCTCACTGAATCCTTGTGAACCTCGATGCTATCGGGTATTACTTGAACACCCATCTGAACGCCTAGCGAACTGTGTAGAATGTTAGGTGCTTGTACGAACGTCCCTAAGTTGGATGTTGCAACATCAATGATTAGTCTATACCTCTCACACTCCTCTTTGTTTGCTGGAGCTCAACGTACTGACCCCTTAGATCCCACAGTGCGATCACTTCTGCAGCACTCTAGCAGCGTACCGTGTATTACTCGACCAACTTGCAAGATTGAGGGGCAAGAGGATAATCGTAGTATCTCATCGACTTTAGTATTAGAACGGCCTTGGTTACTGGCAGCGAACATCAGCAAATTGACTTCAATCGAATCCTTAACTCTAGCCAGCAACTTATGGGAGTCAACTCTTACGAACCAAACGGGACATACTCGATGGTAATTGACTGTAGAGTGAAATGTCTAACTGCCACACCATGAGTAGTGCCTTAGGACGTGGCACGGAAAGTGAAAAGATGGACCCTGTTGGTGAAGAGTCGCAGGACACCGCTACAAGCAACGACATTAGAGGCAACAGTCGCGACAACATCAAGGTACTCGTAATCGTAGCCTACAACATGGAAACAAAGGTGACGTCCACAAGGATTAACTGTTGATAAGTCAAGACGATAACAACTAAGGGAATAATGGCAACATTGGGAATCCTTGTGACCATAACCACAACACCGATAGTGGTACCTAAGGAAGGACATTGGGATTGGCATGGGCGACGCCAGGACTATAACAACTTGAAGGCCTGCACGTTCCTGATAATTAATCGCTTCATCTCCGTTCTGTTCAACCCTGATGCTTCTTGAAACCGAACCTGTTGCGGAATCGGCTGACGGCAAGCCAAATGAAACCTCATACTGTCACACCCCCAAAATCCACCATGCGGGGTATCACCGCTTGGAGGCGTGACATGACCAGGATCGAGCCACCAATCATATTGAACAACTCAATTAAGTAAATAAAACCAAACATAATACGATTGGTGACCAAAGCTAGTTAACCATGTTTAGTTTGAACAGCGGAAGCATAAACGTGAGTTCAAAAGCATAAGTCCATAGTTCATAAGTTAAAGTTTCAAAACGCAAGTTTAGTAAGTTCATAAGGATTTAAATATTAAGCACGGAACATAACAGTCCGTACACCACAACGACTCCTTCCTCATGCAAGCTCCAAGCATTTAGCGATCTGTAAGGCATGTAACAACGAGTCAACAACAAAGTTGAGTGAGTTCACGTTTGGTTGTTTAGTTTTAAGTTGTTTCTGAAAACGTGGTTTGACTTTCGTTGGCTTATTTGCCGTGGGGGTTACCCCGTAGTTGAAAGTATGTCTAACCGTTTCTCTTTTTCTTTACCCAATCCATAACCATGATCAGTGGGGGTTTTCCCCGTTTGAACTACTAGACGGAATGATATCGACTGCTACGCAAATAAGTTGTGCCCTATATCAGTGTCTATCATCACTGACAATCTGCCATAGTCCATTAGTACACGCCCGTCCGACTGGCACGGTGTGAGGTTTGTTAAACCTAATAGCGCTATTAACTAATGACCCGCTCGCCATTGGCCTCGGCGATTAAGTCGATATAAATTGAGGGACTTCATGATAGAGTTTTGTCTAGCTAGTTTTAAGGTTGTTGTCCTGCACCAGGAGGACGAACGTACGTATTCTGCACCAGGAGAATTCGTAGGATTAATAATGGCATCCGCTCTATGGAGGATGGCCGTACATATCCTACCCAAGGAGGATATGTAGATTTAGTTTTAATTCTTTAACCCATTCCCAAACCACCGGGAATCCCATGCCTTAGAAAGTGTGTGAACTCACCTCGGTTTGCTCGGTTAGATTCTCAATATAGTTAACAGTCAAGGTCGGTCAATCGCGTCCTAATAAGGTACGGATAACAATCAGTTTCTCATGCATAACACGTATCCTACGTACGGTTTATTTGCACATTACTTCTACCACATAACAGGCACACACTTTAACGATTTACGCCCATATATACTTCCCATCCATTCCCCACTCATAAGCAAACATACAATAATGCATATAACACATATAACATGTTAGATCATTCACAGATAGCATACTCGACATTTAGACGCGCAAATCACAACTTATGTTATTTCAGCATTAATATTCAAAACCGGCTGTTTTCGGACATTTAAATAAAATAGTTAGATTATTCCAAAAATTCCCAAATTTTTATAGAATGTCATAAACATTCCATATTTTATTGTGTAAAAATATCGGGGTCCGGTTCATTACCCACATTTTATAAAAATTAATATTCGGGACCGAACTCAGATTTATGTATTTCTGACCACAGTCCACGAAACAATTTATTAAAAATTCATCGAGTGTCCGATTTACGAAATTCCAGTGGGGTAATTACAAATACATCGGTTGTCATTTACTGTACAAATTCCATGGTTCGATTCATCACAAAACTCAGGTTATGACTGAAAATACGACACCCATTTATTGCTGTCAAAATTCAGCTTAAGTTGCTGTTACAAATTAACACTTTAAAAATAGTAAACGGAGTCCAAAAATTACGATTCCGGTGCCATTAGAACCGTATTTCATAATAACATATTTTAGATTCAAAATATCGATTTTTCGTTGAGTTTAAGACCTGTTTACAGCCAACAGAAGTGGGCTGTAAAAGTTAGACAGATTCTGATTCTTTTGTGTTTAACCTTCTAAATCATGTTCGATCGATTCCGTTAACAAGTTTAATGACCACAACAACATGACACATTAATATTAATCAGCAAATCATCAGATAATCAACAAATAACCATAATCACACAAGATCTACATGATTTATACACCTAACTTTTCTTTATCCACCCTTTATCACTTTATGTTTAAGATTAATGTAAGTTCTTTAGTGTTTCATGGATTTTCATCATCGAACATCTATTAACCACCTAAATACCATAAAGAATGAACGGATCTAAGTTCTTACCACTAGCTCAAGGCTAGGAGAGTTCGAGTGTGGAAAAGTGGTGGTTAAAAGAAAACGAGAGAGGTCCTTCAACTTCCGAACGCACCGAGCTTCGTTGAACGCCTTGTAGCACCTAGAAGTACACTTGGATTGCTTGAAGTTGAAACGAAAATGGTGATGGTGATCTAGGGAGTGTTCGGATGAAACTTAATGTGGGAGGGAGGAGAAGATGAAGTTGTGAAAGTGTTGTGATTAATATCTTCTCATGTCCTCTTATAATCCAAAGTTGAGTATTACCCAATAGGTTTAGTGTCTCAAGAGTACAAGACATGGTCCTTATCAAATCTTCTAAAGAGATTACCTAGGAACTTGGAAGATTTACTCAAATCTTGGGGTGGTGAGTCCCTTGGGGACGGTTACACACAAGGGGGGGGGGGGGTATAGGGTTGGGTTCCAATGGTAAGTTACTAATCTAGTTAGATTTAAATTGTTTAGTTAGTGGTTGTGGTGTGTTGTTAATTATGAGGTGTGTTATGGTGTTCGGGGACCCTAACTAGCTCAGAAAAATAACAACAATACTTTTTTTTTTCAATATTCTAGTGTTCCGGGTAACGTCCGGTTGTTCGGTTTGACACTGTTCCGTTAAATCGCTTAATTAATCCGTAAAGCGTCCTACTTACATATTTTGCAACGTTTTTACTTTCTAACACTTAGGAAAATATAACGGACTATTTAGTGACCTTTCTGTACACTATTAGTATATTAACAAATACGTGTAAGCATAACACAGATATCAGAAAGCAGTTAAGTGATTCCACACAGTCGTCAAGCACTTTAATTGTCATTAATAAATTGTACGGAATACATGGAATTTTGAGGGTTGTCACATTCTCCCCCTGTTAAGAGAATTTCGTCCCGAAATTTAGCGCGTGGTTACTGAGGAAGCTAGTTAAGTTACGTTGTCTTCCAGATTTTCCTGGGGTGTCACATCATCCCCCCGTTGATTTGGAATTTCGTCCCGAAATTCTGCAGTAGCTTCAGCCTCAGTAGTGGTTGCGTTTTTCTTAAACAGCTGGGGGTACTTGAGTTTCATTTGGTCTTCGCGTTCCCAGGTATACTCTGGGCCACGACGAGCATTCCAACGAACTCGAACGAGAGGTATTCTTGTGTGCTTGAGAATCTTAACATCTCGAT